>RQOL01000326.1:0-50320 GCA_013076295.1 Sanderia malayensis
TTTGAAGTTTGAAGTTTGAATCGCAATATGAATACAATACGGAGGAATATTGCTGATTTGAACACGTTCCGTTCTTTCTTTGTAATCCATCTTAATTGACCAGTTTACTGCGAAATTCTCTTTCCACAAATCATCCGGAAAATATGTTGATAACAATTTTTTCGATTGAACGTCTGGAAACTGTTTAAATGCAAATTTTATAGCATCTGTAAATGAATATTTCATTCCTGTCGATTGTTCTTTGCATGTTTTATATTCATTATAATCTCGAATTTCATTCAGGAGATTCTGTATCGTAATTGTTTTTCCTTCTCCGAATCTCATTTGTAAATTTTTTGCTATATCAATTCGCATTATAGGTGCCATCGGTTGCGCAAAATTCATTTTGTATTTGGGATACTTTGCAACATCTATATTAGTAACCGCATTGTAGTAATTTTGCACATAACTTGCATCATTTGCTGCTCTCGTTTCATACATCACCTCTTCTCGCGTTACATTTGACAGCGGATCATTGTTATAACACTTCCATGCTCCAAGATATATTTCCACCATCCAATTTTCTAAATTATAATTATCTCCAATTGGGACACGGAGACTTTTCAATTCTTGCTCATCTTTAAAATCGAATATAATTTTTTTTAATGCGACCTGCCATCCGTCAAAGACATCAATGTCTAACTCATTATTACCACTTTGCACATGCTCATTAAATGTAAGATTTGAATTTTGATTTTCACTATTATAATATCCTTGCAAAATAAATCTATTTTCACTTGCAAGAGACATTGTGTTTACTTCCAATCAAATAACCGAATCTATAAATGTACTGGGGTCGTCTGAAAATATAAGCTCTATTGCAAAACATTTAGGGTCAAATATAATATTATTAGCAATATCTCTTAAATAGATTGTACATTTAATTTCATTGACAAAGTTACATTTTTTAAACTCTAAATGAGTTGGTTGATATACATATACACTTCTGTCATCACCGAATGTATGAACATAATCACAATGATTAAAATGAATATTCGTTAACATTGACATTAAATTTACTTCTTGTTTCCCGTTAATCAGACAATTAGACCACTCCCACGGAAAATATATTACATTTCGTGAAAGTAAATCTTTGCTTGAAATATCTAATACTTTATTAAAACAATCTCTCGAAAAGTATATTTTTTCCACGGCAACTTTCAATTTCCCGTTATAATTATGTGTAAATATAACCTCATCATTCTTATTGCATAATTTAATTTGTTGATTTATTGTTTGAATCAATCGTCGTTCAAACATTATACTTCACTTGCAATATATAAACAAATAATACTAGTCCCGTCTGGTTTTCTACGATTATGAGAAATAATTATCTTTTCTGATTCGTCTTGTTGTTCATCTGCTCGATTCGGGCTTATTCCTAACCAAAATGTCTGGAATTCACGTAATTGAACTAATGAAAATGCCAATTGCTTAAATTCAAATAGTTGATTTTTATACGTTGTTTTATTATTCGCTTTAAATTCAATAAATATATTTGCTAACGAACGAGCTGATATACCAGCTGCATAATTATATGCAATTAAATCACAATTTAGTGAAAACGGTTCTGCATGTTTTAAGAGTAAATGCGAGGGAGCACTAACTGGGATTCCACGTGTCCGACCTTTATATGCTGGAGCTGGATATCCTTCATTATACAGATCTATACTATTTTCATTATGTTTCAAATTCGTCCAAAACAAGATATCTAGATAATCTTTTTCGAAATTTATATCATCTCCTTTTCGATAATTTCGATTTAATACATAATACGCATATCGCGTATTTGGAGCATGTTGTGCTATATACTTTAGAAAATCATGTGGTGTGTTTCCATAAATGGAAGCAAATTTGTCGTGATATTCCTGAATCACTTCGGGAAAATAATCTGTTTTCCAATTATCAATTCCTAATATTTCCACTAACATTCTACTCATTCTACATGTCATGAATTGCTGTTTAGAATTAAATCCCATTCCACTTTCAATATTCATTCCTTTAAACCCAAAATCAAATAGTGCTGTTCCGGGAATTGTCTGAAGATAAATTATCGATTCTTGTGCCCATACACCTTTTCCATTTTTCCAACTAACAAAATCAAAATTTATGTTTATTGATCTATTTAGAAATGTATTCATCGTTTCAAATGACCAATTCGTTCCTTGGTTATTCCATTCTAATGCTTTATCTCTTTCAATGTGAATGCGTGGAAGTTGATTACCGATCCAACCATTTCCAGTCCCGTCTGTATTAAACACCAGATTATACTTATGCTTATTCCTAAGTATATCCACATCAAAGTTATTCTTAAATACATCACTTGTTGATTGAAATGGCGGGCTTATTCGCTGCAACCAAATATGGCGAGGGTAATTGACTTGTTCATACCCTGGAAGTATACATTTAATGCAACATATTTTCCAATCCTTTGTTGCATCTAATGACAATTTTTTATTTAACGATACACGAAATTTAAAATTCTTATCATTAGCTGACGCAGCTGCTGATGAGATTGCAACTATTTTTTGAGGATTACTCGAACTCATTATTTCTCGATTTCGTCCCTATCTCGTGCTAATTCTACTTTTTCTTTTCTTTCTTTCTCGTTTATTCGATTTTCTTCTTTTAAACTATCTAAAAACACATTTTTTGATATAAAATCACTATTTTGTAACATGTTCAATTTATTAACCTTTGAATGGTGAATATCTTTCGTTAACACCCACACTGCCTTCCAATATATAGGCGTTGAAACTAATGACCATTGTTTTTCTTTTTTAACTATATCATCTATTTTCACAATTTCTGGAAACGTAACCTCTTGCAGTTGATCTGTAAAAAATTTACCATCTACCGGTAAACCACCTAAATCCATCAATGAATATGCAAATGGAGTGTATGTCAAATCTACTTTATCGATAATAAATATTTCATCTGTCCATTGCTTATGAAACCCTCTTTTGAACACTTTTTTCCTTTGAGCTATTCGGACATAGTCCCCTTCTTTATATTTTGATGTTACTCGTTTTCTTTTTAACCCGTTTCTTTCCTTTCCCTCTACTTTTAATGGTAATGGTTTACGCGAGTCTGGTATTTTGTCTTCTTGGTATTTCCAATACTTTTGTAAATTATTCCTCACTTCCTCGTAATTATTTACATTTACTTCATTAGGTGCCATCCCAATTATTCTATGATATGAATTATTCAAACTTTCTACAATTTCATCCAACACACCTAAATAATTTTTTGAATTATTTGCTTGCATATATCGTACTAATTTCAACTTTAATGTTCTGTTATATCTTTCTACTATAGCACATTTCGGATCATCATTCGCAAATATTAATTTCACATTATTCTTTTTCATTAATGCTTTAAAGGAGGTGTTAATAAATTCAGAACCTCTGTCGGCTCTTATCATTTTCGGTCTCCTTTCTGTCGCATCAAATATACTTTGCATAGCTAATACACTAGACGGGCCTGACTTATTAACCATTGATCTCACCCATGCGTGTTTATCAAATTGATCTACACAACAAAATAAATATTTGATTCCTTTATTAAAGTCCGGATGAAATATAACATCACTTTGAACATCCATTAAATCTATTTCCCAACAATAATCCTGTCGGCCTGACTTTATAGGTGGATGAACAAATTTCTTCTTAATTGGCTTGTAATCCCCGTGTGTAATATTTGACTTTGACCATTCTATTACTTGAGCTTTTGTTAATTTCGGTATTTCCTTCTTTGCATACATATAAAATTTATTCAAACCAGAATATGATCCAGGAAAACTCGGTGTGTTATAGAATTCAGATAATTTTTCATTCAATATTCTCTGATCATTAATTTTATTCATTTTTATCTTCTGATTTTTTATACTCATTAAATAACTGTTCAATATCACTGATCATTTTCTCTTGTGCTTTCTTAAATCGTCTTAATCCTCCTTTCTTTTCGGCTTTTAACATTAATTTGAGAGCTTTTTTTCCAAAACATTCACTTTTTTCGTCAGCACTCTCTTCTGGTTCTTCTTCTTCTGATTCACTTTCACTGCTTGTGCCTGTTTCATCTTCACTACTACTTTCCACCACTCGTCTCCTCTTTTTTCTTGTGGCTTTCTTTTATATGTTTTATTCAACTCTCTGGCAACTCTCTGTGCAATACTCTTTTCATCAATCAACACTTTCGGTTCCCTTTCCATTAATCTCGGTCTTTTTGCTGCTGACATTCTAGACATTCGATTACTTTCTCTATCTTTTAGACGACTTGGTTCATCATCATCGTCATCTTCAAAACCTGAATCATTCGCATATGCTGATGCTGCTAGATATCTATCTCTCGATAATAATTTTTTCAATGAATGTTCTACTTGTCGATCTACCATTTTGGAAATATTACTATACCCTCGTCCCTGCAAATCTTTATCTAACTGTCTTTTTAACCGTCCTTGACGTCTTGTACGTGTGGCAACAGGTGAATAATATGGTCCTTCTGTTTCACTATCCGAATCACTTTCTCCCCTTTGTTTAGAAGCACGATTAATCTTCTCTCTTATTTCCTTACTTAATCTCGATCTCCTCTCTGATCGCGTTTTCAGAAGTGAAGCTGGAGTTATAGACTCTTCCTTTACTGTTTTAGGACCAACTAATCCTGACGGTCCCGCTACTGCCTTTTCTATATTTTCTTGTTTTATCTGTTTTTTGCTTTCTACTGCAATTCTTCTTTGCAGTTCATGAGGTAATATATTTATATTCAATCCTTCTGATACTAATTTTTTTGCAATTGAAATTAAACCGACTGGAATATTCATAAATTTATGCGGGTTATTTATATATTCAATAAATTTCTCTGTTTTACCCACACCAGGAATAAACTCATCTCCTATATGCAGTGTATCCTCCTCTTTATCAAATTTTATATCTTTACTATTTCTCAATGCTTTCACAAATTGTAATGTTCCAGGTTTTAAATTACTTACTGCATTTAAATTTACATCTGTTACATCTTCGCCATTCAAAATTTGCTTCAAATGCTGTTCTTTTTTTTCTTTAAATACCGTTCTTAATACATTAACTTGTTGAATAAGCTTTTTAATTTTTTCTGCCTTTTCCACTGATGTTATTTTCTTACTATTACTTATTTCTTTTATTCGCTGATTTAATTCATCAATTCTTTGATTTTGCACATTCGCTTCTATCTTTTCATTCTTCTGTCTTCCTGCGCTTTGAGTTTCTAATCCTGATTCGATATATACTGATTTCAACACTTCTTCTAATTGTATCGCTTTATTTAACAAAGCTACTCTTTCAACTGGATTTTCAGTTGTTAACGCTTTTTCTCGTAATTCTTTAATTTTTTGTTCATAATTATTCGGAACATCTAACGCTTTAATTTCCTGTAATCTTTTATAATCCCGTAATGGAATCAATACATGTTTATTATTATTCACCGACTCTGATCCTTTTTCT
This sequence comes from Sanderia malayensis, assembly GCA_013076295.1. Taxonomy (NCBI): domain Eukaryota; kingdom Metazoa; phylum Cnidaria; class Scyphozoa; order Semaeostomeae; family Pelagiidae; genus Sanderia; species Sanderia malayensis. The sequence goes on from RQOL01000326.1 coordinate 5,517, forward strand.
TGATTTTCTACTTCATTCTCTTTATGATGAGCCAGCAACGGTTTATTCTCTTTACTTTCCATTTATGTTACAATTATTCCGCCAATCACTAATCTACCTGGAATAGTAGCTGGTATCACTACCAACTTATTTCTACTCTTCTTTTTATACCTTAAAATCACCTTTAAATAATTTTTCATAAATTTTTTTCGTAACTCCTCTTTAGTCACATTGCTCTTTAGATCAAGTCGTCTTATCGCAAAGTCTTGTCTATTCATTGAATACCTATCTCTCAATAACATATCATAGGTACCTTGATTAGAAAGAAACATAGATTTCTTCGCGCCTGTCTTAAATTTCGCCATTCTGACTTTTTACCAATATACTTTGTTTTTACTACTTTTAAATGATATATTCATCATTAATTACAAAAACATACATTCACTACTCTTATTTTATTCATGTTCATTTTCTTCTTTCATTTCTAGTACATTCACTAGTCTTATTTTATTCATGTTCATTTCCTCTCTTTCATCCAGTTCTTTTCGTTTAACTTTTTTCTCACGTTTTAAATTCGTTGCTAACGACATTCGTTTTCTACCTGCGATTGGTAGAAATACTGGAATCCATTCTTCATCTAAATCTGATTTAACCCCATGACTTTCAAAAATTAATTTTGACATTTTCTCCAATTTTCCACATGCAAATTCTTTTCCATATTGCATCCATTCCAATTCCTTTTTTCCCACATCACCTTCAGTTTTCACATGTACTCTTGATTTTATCAGAACTTCATACATACCTACTTTCGCTCCAACAAATAAATTCTGTTTTACAATATCAGCTTCTGGTAGATTTTTCAAATATTCATATAACTTCAAAACTGCTTCATTACACGCAGCCGAACAAATAAAATCATATATATATTCTGCACCCATCTTTGAATCAATATTATCACACAATGACTCTACACCTTTTCTTCCCTACTTAAATACACTTTTTATTTTATAACTTTAATAAAAAATCTATCATTTTTCCAACAGCTTCGATTACACTCCAACCTCCTTCATCAAATTTATTCATAAAGAATTCCCAATCTTGGTCTTCTTTACGCATATAATCCGCCAAGCAATCTCTAACCATATCTCTCTCATCCCATCTCTCTAATATTTCAAAACACAACGCAAATACTGCAATAACCCTTCCCCAATTTCTCTTGCCATCTACATTAATTTCATTTATTATCGCATTTATCGATATCTTATCTATCATTTTTAACGATTCTAACCTATTATACATTGATCTTACTAATTGTCCATGTCTTTCGTACATCTCATCCACCAATCTCAAAACAACTTTTGTTTTCTTGCCCACTTTTTCTCTTTTCATGTCATGTCTTTTACATAAAATAAACTCATCTATTACCATTAACGATTCTGTAGACAACATCTAGCTGCTTGCATTAATTTCTCTCACTTCGTCTACAAATTTCTCCGCCAACCCGTGCAATTCTTGCGCTGATTCTTCCACTTCCAAAATTTCAATTCGTGCACTATTCTGTCGCACTATCTCTGCACATTCACCATCAAGTCTATTCAATTCCTCTATCAATTGTCCATTTCGAATCTGAATCTTTATCAATTCATTATTCAATCTTTGCAACTCTACCACTCGCTTTAAACTTCTATTATTCATCTCTTGTCCTTCCATTTTACTTTTATTCTATCTCACGTCTCATTATATCATCCAAAACACTTCATTTATTTTATTTTTACTCAATTCCGCTCACATTTTCAATCCGCAATCCTTTTATTCATCTTTTTCTTCTACATCACACGCATTTACTTCTTTCAATTGCTTATCAAAATATTTCCTCGTTTCTACTACCATCATCATCTCATACTTGTGCTCTTTTAAATACTGAACTTCTGCAATCTCCCTTTCTATTTCTTCTATCCTACCTCTTCTGTAATCAGGTACATTCATCAACTTTATTAATTCAGCACGTTCTCTATATCTTAAAAACGCAAGTTTCAAATCGCATTCCAAAATATCAACCCAATCCATTCTCATTAAATCTTCAGAATCTCTTTCCATTTTTTCTTGCAACTCACTTGTCTTATTCTCTTCATCATCACTTTTTACACTTTCAACATCACTTAATTCCCTCTCCATCTTAAACCTTCAATTTTTAAATTCCTTCTACAATTTTCATCCTTTTATTATTTTATTACAACTCTTTTTTTTTAATTTAATCACAAATCCACTAGCTTACACTATCCAAAATCCTTAAACATTTAACGTCCAATCCGTAATCCTTAAACATTTAACCTTTGAATCCTTAAACATTTAACCTTTGAATCCTTAAACATTAAAAAAAAGCGGCTGCTCGTTAGCATATATATACTACTTATATCACCAGCGTCAGTCATAGTTCTCTTGACGTATGCGTCATAAAGAATAATGTCTGCTTCTTCTTCCGTCAAATCCACAATTGTTTGACCAATCTCATAGATGATGTAGTCGACACCTTTCAGAATCACCACCGTTCCTTCTTCGTCAAACTTTTCTGGCGCGTCAAACATTTGAATTATCCATGAGCTCTCTAGGCCTGATTCTTCTACCAACCTGGGTGAATTTGTCTCGTTGATACAGCAATCACTGAAGAATTTCTCATCACTGATCATCAGAATGGCTCGAATATCTGATGATAAGCTCTTGAGATCAATTTGCACTGGACGAGGAATTTTGTTGCAGCAGAGACATTTGAGCTCAATAGTCCGGGCGGTGAGTGAGGTAGGTATCACCTGAGTGGGTAATTGCACGTAGAATCCGAATCCGGATGTTATTTATGAAAACGAGCCTGCTTTTCGGAGAAATTGTGCAATTTAACATCGTTTTGGTTTGATCACCTGTTGCGGAATATATCCTGCTCTGATTCTTTAGTTCGAAAGAACTTAGCCTTGAGTTTCAGAGTCTACTACTGAGAAACACACACACATGTCGTTTCATAATTTTCTCAATTCTCAATACAATCTCTTCTAAATTTTACAAAACCAATTTACTTAAAGATATCAAAAGGAAATTACGTGATTATTGTTAATTGAAATTGTCCAATAGGAGTAAACTAGGAAGAGTTTACCCATGAAAAACAAGTTAGTCATTTCCCTAACCTCGTCTTGTATTAGAGGCTATCACGTAAATGCTACAATGTATAACAATAGGAAGAAAAAATACATGACTAATAAAGCATGCCGTACCTGTAGGCAAACTATGAATGAAATAAGTAGTTAAATGAATATAAAAGTAAAAAACAACAGCATGCGCTGTGCGGTACTGCGCAAGGTCTTGGAGCCATATTCGCAACACTCCCCCCTCCTTGACTCACCCTGAGTCAAGCATAAGCCTGGACTTCCAGCGTGAATCCCTTGCGGCCGCCCTGGTGGGACGTCCCTCTCCGGGGCCCTTGCCCACGTCACTCCTCTCATTCTCTTTGTCCTTCACTTCTCCGTCGGCAACCGCACTCTCTAGTAAATAGAGTTTCTGAACCGGTCTGCTAAGAACCTCATACTTACCCTTATTTACCTTACGCACCTTAGCACCTCTTGTCACTCCATCTTTACCTTTAATTAAGTCTTCAATGATTCCAACCTTCCATTTTCCTCTCTTTGTGTTGTCTTCCTCAATCAGCACGACATCTCCTTGTCTTATCTGGACTTCTTTCTGTCCTCCTGATCTATGTCGTTCTCGTAAACCTGCAAGATATTCCCTTTTCCACCTGTTCCAAAAATGGGTTAGCTTACGGGTTAGATAATCAAATCGTTTGGAAAGGCTATTCTGTTCATCATCTGGATTCATACAAATCTCATACTGCTCTGACAGTGTTGCTAATCTACGTCCGAATATTAAATGCGACGGCGTTAATACCTGCTCTCCCAACTCATCATACTGATACGTAAGAGGTCTGGAATTTAACGTACTCTCAATCTCTACTAACACTGTCTGTAACTCGTCAAATGAAAGCTTTGCATTTCCTAATACCTTTCTGAGATATCTCTTTACAAGTCCTACCATACGCTCAAATTGACCTCCCCACCATGGTGATCTCTCCAAGTTGAATTTCCAGGTTATCTGTTTCGATTCAAGATATTCAGCAATCCGTTGATCTTCCCACAACTTCTTTAACAATGCAGCTGTAGACTTGAATGTCTTCGCATTATCGGACACAATTAATGTTGGTGTTCCTCTTCTGGAACAGAATCGTCTTAAACAGTTAATAAATGTTGAGGTGATCAAGTCACTGACCAACTCTAAGTGCAATGCTCTTGTCAAACAGCATGAAAACAATGCGATATAACATTTCTTCATCTCTCCATTCTCCTTGTAATATAGTGGCCCTGCAAAATCAACTCCTACGCTAGAAAAGGGTGGGGCTTCCTGTACCCTAAAATCTGGCAGTGGGGCTGAAGGCGGATTTGGATATGATTTCCCTTCATGTTTTCTACAAACAAAACAATCCCTAATAGTCTTCTTCACAAATTGTCTGCCTCTAGGAATCCAAAATCTAGATCTAACTTCTGCCAGTGTAGATCTTACCTTGCAATGATGCACCTTTACATGCCTATCCAACACAACTAGCCTGGAGAATGCACTATCCTGTGGTAGAATTATTGGAAACCTTGCTTCCATTCCCAAATCTGCATTCTCCAGTCTTCCCTGGCAAATGAGTATTCCATTATTTTCCTTAATCCCAAGATTCATGCAGGTCTTATGGAAATCATCTTTTCCTTTCAAGATTCTCTGAGCATCCTTGATCCAAAGCATTTCTGCTTGTTTGATTTCATCTGCTTCAATGTTACCTCGCTTGATTGGTTGATTGGTTCTTCTGTTCTTCAAGTTGCTCACAAACCTTTTCACATGAGCTGTCACTCTAAGCAGTTTACGTAAAGAGCTGATTCTACCGATGTCAATGATGTTACTCACCGCGTTTGACCTCTCCGCTGCTACACTCAGAACATTTGCCCTTTTCTTCTCTTCTTCTACACCATCCGATTCGGATATATGCATACTCTTTGGCCATTTGTCCTCTCCTTGTTTCAGCCACTGCGGTCCTTCCCACCATGTTGTACTCTCTTGAAGCTGACTAGCACTTACTCCTCTTGACCCTATGTCTGCTGGATTTTCTAAACCACTGACATGTCCCCAATCTCCTTTACTTGAAATAATCAGAATCTCATTAACTCTGTGTTGGACAAACTGCTTCCAGTGCCCAGAATTAAATATCCAATACAATGCAGTCTTACTGTCCAACCAATACTTAATCTTATCTATTTTCACTTGTGGACTCAAGGCATTTTGAACTGTATTCATCAATGTGGCCAAAATTCTTGCTGACATTAACTCTAATCTAGGTATGGTGAGACTCTTTAATGGTGCTACTCTGGTCTTAGAACACAGTAGTTGACTAAACATACCTTCTGAAGTTTCATAAACAAGGTAGACTACTGCACAGTAAGCCTTTTTACTTGCGTCACCAAACCCATGCAACTGACATGTCAGAATTTCCGACTCGCTTTGCCTATACACACATCTTGGAATGCTTATGGTTTGCACTTTAACTAAATCTCCCAACCATGTGTTCCACAAGTCTACCTTACTTCCTGGCAGTGGATCATCCCAGTCTAACTTGTCTACACATAATTCCTGGAACAAGATCTTTGCTGTCACTGCTACTGGACTTACTACTCCTACTGGGTCAAATAGTGAAGCTAAAGTGCTTAATATGCTTCGTTTCGATGGGCTGCTACCATTATGTGACAATTTGTCAAGTTCGAACTGAAATTGGTCTTTCTGCATGTCCCAGGCTATTCCTAACACCTTAGTTCTTCTACCTGATTCCTTGATCTCGCCTAACTTTTCCTTTGCGTAAGACAAACTACAATTACCACTCTCATCTCCTTCTACCTCTGCTATTTTCTGGCTAACTTCTTCATTATTGGTCTTCCATTTACGCAAACGAAATCCTCCTTTCTGCATTCGAGTCCTTGCTTTCTCTAGTGTTGAAATTACTTCCTTCGTATTCCTACCTCCTGTCACCAAATCGTCTACAAAAAATGACTGCACTAACTTTGACACAAAGTCTGGGTCTCCCGCCACATAGGTTTCAATGTGGTGTCTCAAGACTGCATTCAAAAGAAAAGGTGAGGAATTCACTCCAAACACAACTCGGTTAAACCGATACACAACTAACTCTGGTTCCTCTGCATTACAATCGTCAACCCATAAAAATCTTAAAAAATCTCTATCTTTAGGATCAATCTCAATATTCAAAAATGCCTTTTCTATGTCTCCAACTAATGCAACCTTGTTTTCCCTAAACCTCAAAAGAATCTCAAATATCAACGGGGTAAGTGGCGGACCAACATGCAGGCAATCATTGAGTGATGTGCCTGTCTTCTTCGACTTACATGAAGCATCAAACACTATTCTAACTTTGGTTGTTTCTGCTTCTTCCCTCACAACTGCCTGATGAGCCAAATAATGTACTTTGTTCTCAGTTTTCTCAAGTTTCATCACTCTTTCGATAATCCCAGTTGTACATTGTTCTGTGATGATTTCATCATACTTCTGCAGGGTGTGAGGGTCCTTTTTCAACTTTCTAAGTTGGCTCCTGAGTCTCATTAAACTGATATCATAATTCGTCGGTAATCCACTGTGCCCAACCTTCCATGGAAGGCCTACTCTATACCGCTCTCCTGTAAACTCGATGTTATCTACAAGACTCTGGTGAACTTCGTTTTGTTCCCGAATACCTAGACTGTCTAAATCCCACAATGTGTGGACACTGCCTTCTAACTTCTGCTTATCTGATTTACTAAAGGCTGACACAAAATTAACATTAGTATTGATATTCAAATCCATCTTACCAATCTCCAGTGGTCCAGACATCACCCAACCAAGTGTTGTTTTGACTGCTATGGGCTCCTGTGGCCCCCCTCGTATTGTTTCCCCTTTCTGAAACTGCCATAAGTAATTTGCACCAATCAAAACATCAACTTCTAATTCTTCGTCTGTTGAGTCATCTGAGAAATAAACTCTTCGCAAATGGTTATATTTACTCTTAATTGATTCGATCTGCTCATTCGCAATACCGGCAATCTCGTTAACCACAAAACACTCCACTTCGACACTCTCCCCTCCATCTAAAGGAGCTAGTTCTATTTTAACGATAGCCCTCATCTCAACCTCTGACTCTTTCTTTCCAAAAGCCTTGATACCAAGACTCTCTCTTCTGTCTGCTTTTAGCTCTAACCTATCAACAGCCTCGGCACTAATAAAGGATTGATGGCTTCCTGTATCGAATAACACTCGGACTCGCTTTTCCTTCTCTCCATTCACATTTGCCAAGGCTGTCTGCAAAACCACTCTTGTCCCCGCGAAGGTACTTCCCACCCATGACGTCGCACTCGGATTCAACTGTAAGTCTTTGGCTTGCGCGGGCGCGGGTGCGGGCGCGCTAGCCTCTAGACCTTGTACTGGACCCACAGCTGCCGCTGCGTTTGGTTTAAATTGCTTGTTACATATGGAGCTATGGTGCCTGCCTTTACAAAACTTACAAAAACCTTTCGAATAGCATTCAAAGGCCTTATGACCTGAATTGAGACAAATAAAACACTTAGCAAATTTCTTTAGAATACCTTTTCTTTCATCCAGTGTCTTCTGGCAAACTTCCGGTTGATGATCCTTGCTGAGACAATATACGCACTTCCGTTTTTCGCTTCCTGTCAACAATGCATGTGCGGTTGATGGTAACTGATTCGCATTCTTTGCCTTCCAATTTGGTTGCTGATTCATCCCTCCGCCTTTTAACAGTGGCATGTGATTCTCTCTGACGTTCACCTCTTTCTCCAATGCACCCAACATCTCTCCCAGCGTCCAATCCATCTGATCTTTCTCGTTGAAGCGTATCATGCTGATTCTGATATTCTCTGGTACTTTCTCCATCAAAACAGGGACAACTATGCTAGAATATGTTGTTTATTTCACGCCAATCGTCTGTAGTCCACGGAAATGTGTTTCGATTTGATCGTGTAACGTTCTGAGCCTTTGTACGTTCTTCTCATTATATACTGGCGGCAAGTTGATCAGTTCATTAACGTGGGCTCTCTGAATAACGCTTACTTTTCCATACCTCTTTTGAAGGAGATCAACTGCTGTCTTGTATGACGCATCCGTTATTCTCATACCCGTTACAACAGATTTTGCTGGCTCGTCCAAGAAGCTTTTCAGATACTTGAATTTATCCACGTTCGCTAGGTGGTCGTTGTCGTGTATGGCACTACAGAAGCCGTCCCAAAACTCTTGCCACTCATGGATCTTTCCGTTGAACTTTTTCAGCTCCAGTTTCGGCAGCTTGACGTTCACGTATTTCGCCTGACTCGATCCATTTGAACTTTGGGAAGCCAAACTTTCCCTCGAGTTGCTCCTCTGCAATCGCGATACCAAACTTTCTTCTGATTCACTTCTTCTCAAGTCGGTAGGATTTACTGTATTCTGTAAGGCTTCTTTTATTGACATAATAGTACAGGCAATTTTTTCTTTGTAATCGTTGGAGTCTTCTATTTCTCCCTCTGCGAGCTCTTCGTATTCTTCTTCGTAATTCTCCAACAGTAACTCTAATATTTGGTTATCCAAATCTTTCAGCTCGACTCGTTTCTCTTCCAGCTCACTCTCGTAATGTTTCAGTTTCTTCGTGACAGCTTCACCGCTCTCCAACCATTCTTCGACTTTATTCGCTATCTTCGTAACATTTCTTCTTTGTACTGCTCGTTTTTTCTTGATTTTTTCTATTTCGTCCATTCTGACTCTCAAAACTCAACTGCTATCCTGCTCGGTGGACCATATGTTGCGGAATATATCCTGCTCTGATTCTTTAGTTCGAAAGAACTTAGCCTTGAGTTTCAGAGTCTACTACTGAGAAACACACACACATGTCGTTTCATAATTTTCTCAATTCTCAATACAATCTCTTCTAAATTTTACAAAACCAATTTACTTAAAGATATCAAAAGGAAATTACGTGATTATTGTTAATTGAAATTGTCCAATAGGAGTAAACTAGGAAGAGTTTACCCATGAAAAACAAGTTAGTCATTTCCCTAACCTCGTCTTGTATTAGAGGCTATCACGTAAATGCTACAATGTATAACAATAGGAAGAAAAAATACATGACTAATAAAGCATGCCGTACCTGTAGGCAAACTATGAATGAAATAAGTAGTTAAATGAATATAAAAGTAAAAAACAACAGCATGCGCTGTGCGGTACTGCGCAAGGTCTTGGAGCCATATTCGCAACAATCACCCAAGCGGCTGCGCAAAAGCCGAAAAGAATGTTTCCGACACTAGTAGAAGTATACATTCACTTGTGAAATTCAACATTGCAAATATATGTCAGTTGAAATAATTCTGCGAGCAACCTCGTTTTCAATCTTATGCAAGAGTGCCAATAACAAAAATTTTAATTTTGAAAGTATAGACCTTTAAGTTCGATATAGATCACGAGGAATTAGTTTAACGTCACTCTTCTATGTCGGAGGCGTCCTGTTCTGCTCTGCTCTCGTCGATATCGTCGCTTGGTACCAACAACTCCACGACATCTTCAGGATAGGGCACATAGACCCAATGAGGGGTCAGATCATGAAGCCATCCGTAAAGCTCGGGATCTTCCAACCACATTTTAGCACATTGAGCTTTCCTCCACATTCTTGCAATAAAGTTTGCTCGTAATGCCTGTCTTCGAAGACCACTACTGTATGGTGGCAACAATGAACGATCAATAACTTTATTTTTCTTCTTTAATCTCTTGCAGAATATCCTTGACCTAGCATTCTTTACATCTGTCATGCCTTTCTCGCCATACATCTTAAACACAAACTTTTCCACATTCACAATATAATCTTCAGATATGTGCACTTCAATTCCCAAATTTCCAAACAAGTCTAAAAACTCATGGTCATTCTTTATGTGATTCCAACACATCTGTTTTCCTTTGCGCATAAAGCTCGAAACATAGTCATTACCCGTGAAAGCTGGGATGCCCAGCAATGCCATCCCGAGCAAAATGACGGGAATCCCTTAAATTTACTCGGAATGGATGGACTGAGCAACATGCGAATTTCATAGACAATGGTAGTGGCAGAAATGGAAAGCTGTTAGATTTAGATTCGTGTAGTCTGTCAAGGAACTTACCAAATGGACGGGCGTCTTGATCTTGAAAGAATGGTCACGCAAGAGTGTGCTGCACCTACTGCTTGATCTTCTGGCGGTGTGTAGCCGATGCAATAGCCCCAATTGGACCAAACCTCCAACTTGCATGATTTTAATAAATGTAACAATGCCGATCAAACCTGATGCAATGCTACGAGATGTGCATGCAACAGCACCTGGATTACATGTACTGTGGATACAATCACGGATGACTGTGCACAGTGCCCAGCCATTTACACCAACGCTGGCAAGATCAAAAAGGGGCCTAAAAGTTTGCCAAATGTATTGACTTTCAGCAGCCGTTTTATTTTTTTAGATATATATAAGCGAATCACTGGCTTCATCAGTTATTTACATTGCCATTGGTTGTTTTCACTGATATGCCAAAACCATGAGCTTTTCGACAGATGACAAGACTTCTCAATGCGACTTTTACCCAATGGTGTAAGCTTAAATATCGACTCTTGGCAGGTTCTTTGACCTTGAGTTTTTGGTACGGTTATGCATGTTAAAAGAGAGTTTCGAGAAATTTTGCCAAGTGGAGATCCTACAGGAGCGGGGTCCGGGTTATCCGGGTTACTCTAATGGGGAGTCTAGCTAAAAATCCTTACATACTCACTTGCAAAAGAAGGTTCTTATGACCTGTGACTGAAACAAGTGTTTTCAAATTTGTAAGTTTTAAATTGAATTCAGTGTTATAATTTATAAAATTTCGTCACTTGATCTAACACGTGGAGGTGAAATCGCTCTCTAAAACCAGGTACTCATTTGAGGTTTATTGCGATCACCCCGATTACGATTACCACGATTGAATTTCAAGACAGCGGTTGGCTTAAACGTAAACATGTACCCACTTGCAACTCGTATTAATCCTGACGAGAAAATAGCCGTTCATAGAAATAAAAAACTTCTTTTTGAATACTGTTTACTTCTTACAAAAACAAAGACAGAAACGAGAAAAAGAGAAAACAAACAAATGACGAAAACGAAGGTACTGGGTTGGGAAATTTTCAGAAACGAGGCATCAAGCAAATATTTGATGCCTTGTTTCTTAGATAACAAAAGGTAACGATAAAGACACATTTTCGTCAAGCTATTCCTACTGGTGAAAGATTGGTTATCACATTGAGATATCTAGCAAGAGACTGGTCTTAGCAAACGCTGGGTTATTTTTTTCGTGTTGGCCGTACGACTATCAGCAACATCATAACAGAGACATGCAATGCCATTTATGAAGCCATTTCTGAACCCCTTTCGCTATAAAATAATTTCACATCATATAAAATGGCTTAGAAAACCATTTCATATGATGTGAAATTATTTTATCTTTGGATTGGACTTTATTGGATTCTTATTAGTTTTTGGATATGATAAGTTTTTCATTTTTAGATCTTTTACCATTAAATAATAAATGCCTAAGTATCAGGACCCTAATGATAACAGTATATATCGTACTGATACGTCATCCTGTTAAAACATTCGATTATTATTATTATTATTATTAACAATAATAATATTGCTATTATTATTTTTAGATTTAGATTTTGATTATTATTATTATTATTAGCAATAATGATAATAATAATTTTGAAAAACACCGTTCGACAGTGCTCAATACACATATGTGCAGAGCGATATATAGAATTAGCAGGGAATTATGTGCCTTTTTTATTGAACATCCTTTATAGTATGTGTTTTGGAATAATGTTGAAAATAAACCGAGCTGAGCTGAGCTGAGCTGAGCTGATTATTGTAGGTTGTGAGTTATTACGGTGACGGTTGCTGAAACACTTAAGACTTTGATATTTTGTTGCGTGCTCGCTCTGTTTCACGACGACAAAGACGTTTGGAGTGCTTGTTTTGGAGTCCTTCTATTCTTTCCAACTCCAACACATGGCAGCGCGATAACTTGTTGACCGCATCAGCTCACATTTTCACGCGTTTTTTTCTTCACAATTTTGTAAAAGAAAAAACACCAATAAACCATGGAATTGAAAACTTGGTATAGTGATTCTTGTTTATATAAATTTCGCATTCTGGAGTATTTGTCCTTTTCTAACCGAATTTTAATCAAGTAGTAAAATGGCAAATTTACGGGTGCTAACACACAAATTGGGACGGGCAAACATACAGATATCAAAGTAAATTAACGAAAATGGTAAGTGTGTCACTCACTCACGCGAGGACAAAGTGCATTTTCTTCACACCAACTTACCCTAGCCCTGAACACACAATGTGTAAATAGTGTTTCAGGAAATACATGAACACAGAATGTGTAAATAATTTCTAGAGATGCCCCGATTGACACACTATTGAACATCTCAGTTTTGTATGCCAAGCCTTTTGGTTAGCGTGGCCCATTGATTGCTACCTTTTTCGCGTTTTGGTTCCTTAGAAGGCTCTTCCGGTCATGACAGTGAGTCGGTTGCAGGGCCTTCATTATGATTTGTCATCAGTTGTTTACGATTATTTCTTATAATTACGTTCCTGCCCTTCTATTTTCTATGTTTATCGTCTGGACGGTGGGGAGCAATTGATACCCACGAAGGCAAATAATAAAAAAAATAAGATAGAATAAAAATAATAAGAATCATCAGTTAAGTTCAACATGGAAAACTATATGTTGCGTTCGGTTGGGTCACACTACGCGTCCTATGGCCGGAATTTACGCCTCGAATTGGGATTACCAACCGTAAAATTTACTCAAGCAATCGGGTAGGCTAACGGACCAATTTCTTGAGATGGCATTTATCCCTGTTATCATTATCTTGTTGGAAGATAGTAACTTTTAATGCCAAATTTGTGCAATATCCATGTTTCAGCAAACATGAATAGGCTGGAATTTGGCTTTCCACACGGTAACAGAAAGAGTTTTTTCAAAACGTAGCTCAATGCTGCAGGCTTTCATTTCATCTTCGTGCAGCCAATTATTTTTGCATTTTCCATCACTTTTGAGCGTAATTATTAGCTACCCGATCTTTACCATTAAGCGCCTGCTTATACGAGGAGGTATGGCTAGGGCTTAATTTATTTTACATGCTAATTATTATTTCGAAATGGCGGACAAGAAAAAGCCTGCTCTTCTTGCGATTACTCAGGCAACCACAATTGTTTTTGCTACAGCAATATCTAATCACTATCTGGCTGGACAATACACGAAAGTAGCAAGTAAAATGTGTTGCTTGGTTCTCTCTAGAAAAAACAAAACAATCTACTACAAAAACTAAAGTTGCCAAAGCAACGATGGCTGCTACGAAAGAAGAGGAAAAACATATCTTGTTCTTTTGACACTTCAATTTTGCTCCCTTCAACTCAGTTTTGTACAACTCAAAGCAGATCAACCAATCCAAATGCTTTTCGGGGGAGCAAGATAGAATTTCAGGGGGAAATTCGGGGAATATTATAGAGTCAACTAAATAAATAAGCCAATTAAGTTGGCGAATTTATTCAATCAAGGGCCTGAAAACACGAATTGGGCTGGCTGTCCTATCCAACATCGAAACGTTTTGCAAAATATCGATATCAATAAGAAACATATCAAAACTTGTGATTTTAATTACATGTGGACAGGGCCAGCCCTGGTAGCCGAGATTCGAGTGGTTCAGAAACGCCGTGTTTCTGTCATGTAGCAGAGGATTGACTCTCAGCACAGCGTGTTCCACACCTTACTGAGCCGGTATACCTGGTCGAGAATCTTCGTGTAATCACGCCCAGAAAAATAACCTTTGTCTGTTTTGATGAACGGCAACTTCTGTGTCCGTCCGCCTCTTTTTGTATTTCAAACTTACACACCCTACAGTCGAAATTAATAGTTATCAAGTTGGTTTACGTCTTCCAATGACGCTTCAGAGTGTTGCTGTTGAAGACATAAATTTTTATCAGGATTTGTTGCTGGCAGGGACAATTAAACTAACGACAGAAAACCCATTGTACGTATGGTTGAAAGCGGCATGAGCGTAAGCGAATGCAGCGCGCAAAGTGCGCCAACCAGATTAAGGCTTTTTTATTTGACGGGCTGGGGCGAACGAGCGAAGCGATTGATAACCCCTTCATTTTCATTTCATTCATTTCACTTTTTTAGGCATGGTAGCCCCGTCAGTTAGAAAAAAACTGATTTACAGGGGGCCAAAAATACAATACTTTTTATGATAAAATTACCTTATTAAAATATACATATATATAATATACAAATTAAGTCTAAAAGTAATAAGAAAAAAGCAAAATTGAACGAAGCATGACAAGGAGATCAACTTACGCCCTGCAAGATTTCACTAGCCCTTTTTTGAATTTTTTGAGCGTAGGTGCTTCTTTTCATTCATTATTAAGTCCATTCCAGAGACTGGTCCCTCTGAATGAAAAGCAAATCTGACCAGCCGATGTCCTCAGCAATGGAGCTCTAAGGTTTATGTTGGAATTCCGCAGTGTGCGGGAGGTGGTCTCACTTGCTCTAGTAAAAATGTCGCTCATATAGGACGGCGCTTCCGCGTTAAGGGATTTAAAAACCATTTTGAGTGTCTCAAATTCAATTAACTCCCTAACCGTCGGCCATCCCAGGGCACGAATGAGTTGTGTGGCTGAGTGATCATATCAACTACCGTAAATCCTCGAATACACCAATTGCATCATGCGCCCTCTAGAGGTCTGGGAACTAGTTTTTGGGCGAAAAATTATTTCACCCTCAGCATCTTCGATGTGGAATGTGCAATGAATCGCATCAAAACATTTAAATTATTGAAAGGCACATCCCTCCTGACCATCCTTCCATATGCTGATGATATTATAATTTATAGAGACAAGAAATCTTATCAAGACACATATTCATAAAATAGCTTAAATCAAAAGAACAACTGAAATATAGCTTAGGGATACTAAACTCGATTAGGTTTAAACAATCCAAACAAGTTTCATACAGCTTGATCAAGTTGCAAGTCTTAGGCCATCCCAATGAAACCCAATTTGATTGCAAACAAAAAGGGAACCTTTGTGCTTTCTTTGTACTTGTAATGCTTCTTCAACTTCTTCAGCTATTCGGATAACTTGAACCTTGTTTTCAAAAGGCACAAAAGCTCTGGCAAACAGTTCTTCCCTTCGACCACTCATTTTCAATCCTCGAAGACGAAGGAAGGCCTTAGGCCTTCGACTAAGTCTACTTTCATCAATTACAATTACAATTACAATTACAAATTTATGGATTTAGTGTTTAGGCTTATAAGCCTATTTGGTATCCATATCCAGTTTTGTTCCAATGCTTATCAATGTTCGCTTTGAACTCGGTACTGACTTGGCTCTCACGACTTCGTTAGGTAGATTATTCCATGCGTTTATAACTCTCTGACTGAAGAAGTTGTCCCTCACAAGACGTTTTGCATGTGCTTTGTATAGCTTGAAACCATTCCCCCTAGTAGCTACGTGCCTCTGTCGACAACTTAAAAAACTGGCCACTGTTAATGCCTTCAAAATCATTTAGAATCTTAAAGGTTTCAATCAGGTCACCTCTTTCTCTTCTACATTTAAGCGAGTATAGCCCCAAGTAACTTAATCGTTGTTCATAAGTCCTTTATTTATATGCTTGACGAGTATATAAATTTTTATTATTTCTTTATTTATTAGAGATTTATATTTCTTTATATGCTTGACGAGTTTTGTTGCCCTCCTCTGGATTTTCTCCAAACAATCAATGTCTTTCACATAATAAGGAGACCATGCTTGCACACAATATTCCATGTGCGGTCGTACGTATGAGTTATACAGAATCACAAAACTATCTTTGTCAATGTGTTTAAATGCACGCTTGATAAATCCGAGAGAACTTGACGCCTTTGCTGCAGCTTTACTGCATTGAGTAGATGGTTTCAGATCATCAGATATCCACACGCCTACATCTAAGCCATGTTGCTCACTGCAGAACAAGCCATTTTTGTTTGAGTGTTCCACTGCCGCGTCTCGTATAATGGACTCCATGATCTTACATGCGACCGACGTCAGACTTATAGGTCGGTAGTTCCCTGGCGATTTTTTGCTTCCTCTCTTAAAGATCGAACTTATGTTTGCTGTCTTCCAATCACTTGGCAAATAAGACTCGTCCAGTGACTTTC
The DNA here is from genome assembly GCA_013076295.1 of Sanderia malayensis. Lineage (NCBI taxonomy): Eukaryota > Metazoa > Cnidaria > Scyphozoa > Semaeostomeae > Pelagiidae > Sanderia > Sanderia malayensis. Next base: position 21,859 of record RQOL01000326.1, read on the forward strand.
TGAATATTAAATAGAGTGGCAGGGCTAATACATTCCTAAGTTCTTTCAAGAATTTCGGTGGGATACAGTCTGGTCCTGCTGCCTTGTCTTCCTTCAGTTGGTCCAACTTTTTCTTGACATCCTCTACTGTGAACTCTATATCTTCTATTATATTATCGGTCCTGATGTCAAAATCAGGAAGCTTACTAGTGTTCTCTTCCACAAACACTGACTGGAAAAATTCATTTAAAAAAAACGGCTTTCTGCTGATCAGACTCTGTCATAGATCCATCACTACGTTTCAGCTGTGGAACATTGGCCTTTTTTTTCACTTTATTTCGAACATATCCGTAAAATTGCTTTGGTTTCTCCTTAAATTCTTTAGTTAAACTCCTTTCATATAGCCGTTCATTCTTCCGTAATACTTTACTGGTCATATTTCTCTGCTTAGCGTACTCTTTGTAATGAGATTCTCGTCCGGTTCTTTCCCATCTTCTGAAGAGGTTGTACTTCTTTCTCACATGTCGCGTCAAACTTTTATCCCAGTACGGGGGTTTTGCATTAGGCTTTTTTGGCACGAACAGTGGAATGTAATCTTTAATTGCTGTTATAACTTTGTCTCTGAAGAAATACCAACTTTCGTCTACATTCATATCACCCATTTCATTCTCCCAGGTAACCTCGGAAAGCATGTTTTGTAATGAGACGTAGTCACCTTTCCAGTAATTGTATCTCTCCCTTTGTGTATCATTTACATTGATTCCAGAATAACAAACATACTGAAAAAGTAATCTCACATGGTCACTCTTGCCTAACGGTTCAGTAGATCTTAAATCGTCTATCATATGTTCTTCATTTGTAAATATCAGATCCAAGTTTGATGGTGTATTACCGTGACGGAAACGTGTTGCCTGTGTCACATGTTGCACAAGATACAAATCCTCACAAAGGTCATAAAAACGAAGGGGGAATGACTCGTCTCCAGCATCAACGCGGTAGCCTCCCCATTTAATCTCTGGTAAATTGTAGTCACCAAAGCATAACAGATGACTCCCATCTCTTTGCCGTTGCATATTACTAAACACTGTCATGAGTTTTTCATTATTTTCAGCAGTAGACGAGGGAGATCTGTAACATAACCCCACCCGTAATTTACCTTTCTTATTCAAGTCTATTTTGCACCAAACAGATTCTTTGCAACCAACATCCATCAATTCTTGACATATTTCTGAATTTAATGACTGATGTATATACAAAACAACACCACCGCCAGATGACCCCATACGGTCTTGACAATAAATACTGTAGTTAGGAATTGCAATCTCACTATCTTTTATATACAGTGGAATCCCGCTATAACGAACTCTGTAGGGACCGAGAAAATAGTTCGCAATAGCGGGAGTTCGTTATACAGAAGGGACAATTTTGTATGAAGAATTACTTCCCAGAATCCAAGGGACCGGAGCTTTAGTTCGTAATAGCGGGAAGTTCGTTATAAACGGGGTTCGTTATAGCGAGATTCCACTGTAACTTTTTAACCAACTTTCTGTGATTCCTATAATCCAAGGTTTATTTTTGTCTACAATTTGCTTTAGCTCACTAAGCTTGTTCATTAGGCTCTGCGCATTTGTGCAGAAGCAATTCAATGTATATACATAATTAGTGTCAGTTTTTGGTAGTGTCGAACTTATATACAGTGGAATCCCGCTATAACGAACTCTGTAGGGACCGAGAAAATAGTTCGCAATAGCGGGAGTTCGTTATACAGAAGGGACAATTTTGTATGAAGAATTACTTCCCAGAATCCAAGGGACCGGAGCTTTAGTTCGTAATAGCGGGAAGTTCGTTATAAACGGGGTTCGTTATAGCGAGATTCCACTGTAGATTTCATCTTCACTATTTTTCCTCGACGTATCCCTAAATCCGACTCACCAGCACCTTTCCTCCTTTGAAGTTCATTTCTCAGTTTTTTGTTTTCATCCGTTTCTGTTGGTGTGAGGTCTGGAGTAATAAAAATTCTCTTGATGTGCTCAATTTCACTTTCTTTCAATTCCTTGGCTTTATTCAGGATTTTCCTCTTAACCTTGGGTGACTTAAACCTTATTTTCAATAGCCTTGGTTTCTCATCACTTTTTTGCCAAGCCTCAAGGCCTCTTGTATACCTGGTTCCTCAACTTTCATGTGATTTTCAAAAAGATCTGTTACCACTCTGATATCATGGGCCTTCCTGTCCTCAATGATCTCTGCATTTGACTCTTTGACATTGTGCAGAATTAAATTCAAGCTGCGCTTTTCTTTATCCCTGTCCTCCTTCACGATTTCCTCAACTGTTGTTTTAATGAAACCATCCATTTTCTCTACTTTTGAATCTATTTTCTCAATGTGTGCCTCATTAGTATCTACTCTTTCCTCTAGCTCCTCAACTCTTGCAATAATGTTATTCTGTGTTTCTCTAACCTCATTAAAAAATCGTAGAGTCATTCCCACTTTTGGTTGGCACTGTGTGCAAAACCACATAAAATTCAGTGGTGCTTCCTCGACTTGCTTGTATTGGGAATCTGACATTTTTAGGCATTCCTTATGCTCCCATCCTTGGCACCATTGACACTCAATTGCCTTATCATCATCCACTACATGATTCTTGCAAATGATACAGTTGTCCATCGGTTTATCTGCCTGCACTTTTGGTCTCGCACCCTTATCAGCTTTGTCGCCATTTTGTTTTCTGACCCCGCTGGGTTTGTAGCCTGAATTTGCACCCGTTCCACTACTACTGTTTGCCCTAGTTTTCCTATTTGATATAATTTCACGTCTGTCGACCAAAGGCAATTGAAAGCAGAAAGCAATTGAAAATCAATCGTTTTCGTAGTTGACAAGAACTTAGTACTTACAAGGGATTTTAAGAAAGCTGCTCCAAAGATTTAAGACTACGTCAAAAATATTAACGTGAAAATACGAACAAAATGAGAGTAATCTTTCAGCAATTCTGTCGAAGATGCCGAGGGTGAAATAATTTTCACCCAAAAACTAGTTCCCAGACCTCCAAAGGGCACACGATGCAATTGGTGTATAAGCCCCCGGGGGCTTATTTGCAAAAATGAACTTTTGGGTGGGGGCTTATTCGACGGGATGGCTTATTCGAGGTGAGGGGGCTTATTTCAAAGTTTTGCTATTTCCTCAAAGGTTGACAGAAAAAAGACGACATAATTTTCTCAATCAACTAAACCTTTTCACAAAGTGATGTGTGAAGATCTAACAAAAATTATAATTTGTTTATCATCACGAAAATCGCGTTTCTTTTTGCTATTTTATCTCGAGTCAAAAGAAGTGATACTGTATAGCTATTGTCCTGTGGGGGCTTTCTCGAAGTGAGATATTATTCTGCAATTATGCTTCCCTCGAATGAGACCCCATGGGGGCTTATTCGAGGGGCTTATTTGCAAAAATGACTTTTTAGGTGGGGGCTTAATTGAGGGGGAGCTTATTCGAACGTTGGGGCTTATTCAAGTTATTCAAGGATTTACGGTACCTGTGACAGTTCTGGCAGCACGATTCTGTAGCTTTTGCAGTTTATTAAGAGCTGTCTTGCCAATACTTTCCCAAACAGGGCAACAGTATCTGAAGTAGGGTTCCACAAGGCTTCTATACATCTGTTTAACTTGTCACAAATTATTATGTAAGCCTCTCGTTTTCCATTCATTTATTCTTGTCTCGGTTACTCAGTGGGTGCGGGGTTTCCTAAGTATTATCTTATTGTTTTCTTTGTTCGTTTACGTCAGTTACATTATTAAATAACCTAACCCTTCCTTTTGTCTGTCAACACCAGCTTGTAGTTTTACGTATGTCTGTAACTAATTTTAGATTCTGTTTGTGTATAAATTCGTTATGTAATTCAGTAGAAAGGAGAATCAACCATGGGTTAAGATCAGAATGACCAGAAGTGCACCAAGGCAGTTTTTTTCTGTTCTCGAAGCACTTTTCGGGTCTGTGACAAACTGTAGATGCAGGCACATACTTTTTAGAGTGCCGTAATATGGCAATACCTCTGGAAATCTTACATGTTAATGAGGCTAGTTGAGAGGACCATTTTAACTGCGGATCCACACTGACTCCTAGATACCTAGTATTTTGAATCATTTTGACTTCATCATTCTCAATTTTAAACTGAGATTTAACTGACTGAGTAGAAGTCAGATTTTTTAATTTGCCTTGAAAACCTCTTTTAGGATATCAAAACCATGGAATTAAATTCAGAGCTGCGTGGAAGGTATTAGATGAAATAATTTGTGTACAGGAAAATTGCTCGCTTAAGAGTTGCTCAAGTGACAACATCATCACACATGTGAAGTGCACCCGGCCCGGTATTAATCACTTACATGTAGTAATAATAATCAGTTGATTAATCCAACATGCTGTAATGAATACAAGGCGTTTCATCCGGTTCATGTGGCAACATGAGTGATTAATCACTGAGCATATTGTCATGGCCATGCTGTTCCCATTCAAAACATTTACTGCATTGCGCAATTAAATTATTTGGGCAACCCACCACAACCACCCCACACCACGTTTCAATTCAAGGTCAGGCAAGGCCAAATTCGAGTTTGGCCGCGCCATTTTGTTTTAAAGATTTTTTTAAAAGTAATAAGTGATGGCATCATTGAAGAAAGTTCGATTGAAAACTTTCAAAGGCAAGTCGAAAATCACTTGCATTCGCACAGGAAAGGTTTTGAAAGTTGCGCGATATTCAAAACCCGATGATTGTTGTGATTCAAGCCCTTCTACTTCTGCATGCTCCAGCACCACACCTGATTTGTGCCTCGAGTATGATTTTGATGATGGCCAGTCTTCTTCTGGAGTTGCTACTTTTGTTGATGTGGATGGCAACACAATTAATCGGTAGCTATTTGATTGTTTTATAATGTTTATTTTATAGTTCAGTAACTACCGTTGAAAGATAAGTGGCAAGGGCCTAATTTCAGGTTGATCGTTTGTTTAGTCCTGCAGTCCCAATTGTCAATCATCTATGCAAAATTGACTGAGGTTTAGACTTAGTTTTGTTAGGTACTTGGGAAGATATTATTATAAGATGCAGACAAAGCATTTCGTTTCATGGATTTGCTCAGTCTAATGACTTACTGGTCTGATCTGCTGATTTTAGTCAAGCAAATCAAAATTGTTTTTAATGCCATCTTATCACATGTTTCACAATTCTTTTTATTATTAAGGAGTGGATTGAAAAGCAGATATCTGATGGCAAAGGAATCTGAAGTTAAAAACTGGACAGCTGCAAGGCCAGATCTTGAGAAAGCCTACATTGAAAACAATTCTCTTTCGCAAGATGAACCCTGCAGTCTATGCCAGGAGAAACCACCATCTAATAATGGAGCTGCCAGAGACCAAAGAGCTCAAGCCACATGTCATGATTGTGGCCCCGGTGTTTTTATGTGTGTGGAGTGTTGTTTGAATTTTCACCAGAAACGCAACAAATTCCATTTTCTTCAAAAGTGGGAGGTGCGTCATTGTGTTTTTTTTGTCATAGAAAAATTTATGAGGCATGTACTTACAGAGTAACCTACATATAAATGATAATGATGAGATGAACAACTTTGTTGAACGTGCATTCTTTTGGTCAATCGTGTGGAAAGCTAGCTTAATCTTTCCACGGCAACCAGCAACGTTTTCAAAATGAATCATTTGAATTTTTGCATGTTCTGAAAAGAGATAAATTTCCCGAAAGAATGCACCCTAGATGTTGCTATTGCTAAAAGTTAGATAGTTGTGAGCAACTGCTGGCACAAAAATTATTTGTTCCTTATTATTTACAGGGTTCCACTTTTTCTTTGTTTACAGGGGATAGATATGTTTGTTGGGCTTTACTGTACATACTTAGATATGTTTTTACTGTTAAAACTTGGTGATTTTCCTGTTTTACAGTTCTCACTACTGTGCACATAGAGCATGATACACATTCAGTGCAATAACAATGCTCAGTTTCAAAGCAGATTAGATCTCTGATAATTTAGCAAGAAACTGTTGGTATCAGCATAAAGCTGTTGTTCTTTTTAGGATTTTGTTTTATATATACATGGCTGTAGTTTTGTTAATTGTTGTGTTTTTGTGTTTAGGATGGAACATTTATTTCACTGGAGAGACCACCAATACACCTTGGTATTTGCTCAGCTGAGCACACATGCTCAGGCTGTTCAATTTCAAACAGGATGGTGAAAGTTGTTGATGCACAAGGTATGATGCATGCTATGTTTATTTTATACATAAGGCAGATGAAAGCTTTTATAAATTTACTTATATAGCTATTTATTTGTTCGTTTTTGTATATTTTTATAAAGCCAATTGAAAAGTTCTCAATTTATCAGAGCTAATAGCTGGATATAAATAAAGAGATTGTTCTAGTGTACTCAGTATGAGAATAGTCTGTTTATTCATGATATATTTATGTATATATGGATATATTGTTTTAGGAAAACAATTTGATTGCATAATGGAAGTGTGCTCTTGCAAGCCCGATGCATTTTTTTTTGTGAAACAAAGACTCTGGCCAGCAACATCTAAGTTACCAAGACTAGCATTTACATTTGAGTTTATGGATCTATTGGAGAGCTTTTTCCTTGAAAGTCAAGTTTCAGTCACGTCTTTTTGTGCTGCTATTACTTTACTCACTCCGCCATTAATGAAACTGGCAAGCAATGTAAGTTTTTTGTTTAGAAATATCAGAATAGTTTATATATATCTGAAGAGAGCAAGATAATTTTAGCCTTAAGACCAGATTAACAGAAAATGTCTTTCCATATATATATATACGTATTTTGTATATTTAAGGCATGTTATTTTTAGGAAAAGGATATTTTAAAGGCATTACAAGGAGAGGCATTTGAGGAGTACCGGTCAGATGTGTAACTAACCAGCTTCTTTATTTCATCTTGTTATTCATAAATATTCAGTTTTTAATCAATATTTGAATTTTGCTTTCTAGTTTATTTAAGCATAACAATTCAACACTTGGATCTATTTGTGAAGATCGTGACAAAGGGACAACCTGCCCTGCATGTCCATCAATAGAAGTAATTTTTTGGCATTTGTAAAAGTCAACTTTTCTAAGATTATTTTATCTAAATACAGGGCTGCCAGAGAAGTAAACCCTTTACTTTCAATTAATAGTTTAGTTTTAGTTTAACTTTTTTGGACCACCCGATATTTTGAAAATATAGAGCAACATGATTTTTAAAATTGTCATTAGTTCCTTGCTGTTGCAACCACCAGATTTACAATCTAATGTTTAGTCATTGTATCAGTAAGAAACTAATAATGAATATAGAAAACATGTTTTCTGTGCTCGAATTTTGCTATTTTCTTTCTATTGAACAAGGTATGAATCTCGTAAGAACAATGGCATGCAATCTCGTTTCACTTTCAGGGTAATGGTTGCATTGTTGAGAGTATTGATGCTTGCTTTGGACTGGTGCATAAGAAAGCCGCCGGGAAGTATAACTTTGAACCAAAATTTGGTACTCTGAAAATGATTGATGCAAACGAGATTGATACATATATTAATGAATATCCCAGGCACAAGACCGCCAGCAAGGTTTGATATTGAGCTTCATCAAATTTGTAACTTTGGGACAAAGCACAAGTTTTATCAAATGGTCTCCTGTACTTTGTTTATTCATACATTGGTTTTTCGGCAATTTTTTACAGGATTGCAACAATTTTCAAGCTGGTGCAGTTGGTGATAAAGATACCATCTATTCAAAGGGAAAATCATTGTGTTATGATATCAAAGGTTTAATTGGATCCATTTGTCGTCATGATTTCCCTCAGAAATTCATAGATTTGAAACATGGAGAAAGGTGAGTTACTTTAGTATATCTTGGGAATTGTTTCTGATATTTTATGTGGTCATTCGTATGTAAGATACACATGCATTGAGATAATTCATTAGTGTTTCCATCACATTTTTCTTATTGTATTGACTAATACTTTGACACATCTTTTTCATAGAATCGGCTATTCAGTGTACCTGATAAAGAAAAGAGTAGAGGGTTTAAACCCTAATTTGACATACTGTGTGTTGTATGATATTGCATGTATTTTGCGAAAGCATCTGCAGGTTAGTAAAGTATGTTATATGTAATCGCAATATTTGTTTAGGTGTTGTTTATTCTTTAGATAGCTGTATGCTCATTTTTTGCAGAAAAGTGACATTGCTCTTCTTGACAAAATTATTGTTGGACTTCCTGCCTTCCATTCATATGCACATATACCATCATGTCAGGTAGGCACATTTACTTTTTTGTATTTGTAAGCAAGTGTGGCTATTATTTTGTGACACATTATAAATGTATTGTTTTGTTATACAGGCTCTTCTTGGGACTCGACGCGTCCCAAAGATAGGCTTGTCTGATGGTGAACAGTGTGAGCGGTTATGGTCATACTTAAGATGTTTTCATCCATAACCAAAGAAATGACTGTGTGTCACAGACGAGATGCTTTAACCACTGCCCTTCTTCATTATGGAAAGAAAGCTGTGAGAAAGTTATGTAAGTGCATTTTCTATTGTAGAAAGCTGTTATAACTATAATGTTTAGTATTATATGTGCATTTATCTTTCGTTGTTATGGTTACATATCATTTTGTGATTCGATGCATATTATATTCATGTTGTTGTAGGCTCTGTTTTGCCCAAGAGAATGGAGAAGGCAATCAGTGTAGCACAGACCTGCAGATCTGAACTAAACAAATTATTATTAAATGTTGGAGTAAATGGTAGACTTTTTGTACCTATGATATAAATTGTTGATATCATATGTTATGCAGCACGTTGCTAGTTTAACCTGTTAAGCAGACCACGATTTTGATGGAGACAGTGTTTTAACTATTTTTCTTCAAATTGTGTTCTGGTTGACAAGTCAGTTTTACATTTCACTTATCGTTTGTTAATGATAGTGTAAATTTTTTTCAACAGATATGGCTGTTTTACATGAATGGATTCGAGAAGAGAAAGAGAATTTGACTAAAATTCAAGCAGGTACATCATTTTGACACCATTAGGCAGACAAGAAGATTCGAACAGGTACCTAATTTTGGCACTGGCAGTTAAGTTCAATGCATTGAACTGATTTTTGTTTGTTTTAGATAAAACGGAACAAGAAGAATCCAAATATGTAGCCTATGTTAGGGCATTAATTTGTAATCGTCAGCTCAGGTATTGACCATTTAGCATACTAGTTAATACACTAATACACTTTTTTAATGTATCATGTATATGTTACACGTATAATCTCATGTGCTACTTTGAATAGGCAGAAACTTATGATTGACGATTCATCTCAATCCGAGGCAGATATAGCAGCTAGTGTCCAACTTCTGAGGAGGTAAATTCTAAATCATGATGATTGCTTATCTATTGTCTCAGACTGTAGGTACCTTTGTCAATTTTCGTATCTTTTGTGTAATTTTTAGGCGTATGTTTATATTCTTGCTTTCTAGATCTGAAAAAGAACTTACTCGTGTTGAAAAAAGTTGTGGCATTAAAAATCGATGGACGTGGAAAGTTGATTCAGCCAAAAAAATTGCAATTGAGGTGGTGCTGGACGAACGGCAAAAAGTTATAGAGTCATTGAGAACTCTTGCCCATGAAAGAAAATTTTTGCTGAAAATGAAGCGTCTTTATGCAAGTAAGATAAGATATTTTTACTCTTTAATATATTGCTCGACAATGCAACCTTATAATAGCATGTTTGCTTGAATTTTCACAGATGGTCAGAAATTAGCAAAAACCTTAGCCATTAGCATTGGAAAGAAGAACAAAAGCATCAGTGACATTTTGGTTCCTTTCAATCGAACTGTGAGCTATCTTTCAAAGGAAATCAAAGAGCTTCGGGGTCAAGCAATTGACATAGAAAAGGCCAAAGATTCGAGTTCAGATATCTATGGCAATACATTATTCGAAGACACGTGTGTACCAGCTGAAGTGAAGCAAGAAAGTATAGACCTTTTCTTTCGGCTCACGCGTGCTGAGGAAGAGCAAGAACTTGTACGAGCTGAAATGGCAAATACTATTCAGTTTTTTAAAAAGGAGAAAGAAAAAGTGCTCCGTGCATCGACTGAGTTTCGGGGCAATTCATTGTACGAAAGAGGTGCCATTTCCGTTTTAAAAAAGGAATTGAAAATTTTAGTTGATGTTTTGTTTTGTTTGACGCAAGCATTTTCTTCAGAAATGGAAGTTGCAGACAGTGACGATGAATTGGAAGAAGGTTTTGAATCAACTGATGATCTTTTTCAAACTGAAGGTGACAATGACTCGGAAGTAAACACCGAGGAGAACGATGAATTATATTTATTTGATTATTAACTTTATTAACTTTTTTATTCCAAATTGTTTTATTCATTCATTTACTGCACAATATTTTTGCTGCTTTATTACCTTTGTTGTTGATTTCAATCTGGCAGTGCATTGCTGTGGAGGAGGTTGTAAACAATCGATTACACCGTTTGGCTACGGCGGTTGCTTTTCTAGGAAAGCAATTTAAGATAGGGACGGACGAACAATAATTTAATGCAAATAAGCCTGTACACTACTTTAAATAAAGCAGTAAAGACAACGTTTTGGTGACTGGTCTCATTCAAACACGGGTTCGAAATTTATCATTTTCCCCCACATTCAGGATAGATCTCTAAAAATTTTTACAGATAGGAAAATCATTTGTGGGGGTGAGCCAACGATACCTGTCCCAGCCAAATTTTTTGGAAGAAGAATTTAAATGACCCAATAAAAACAGCCCCTAGAGGCCTTTCCACGCATTGCTGTTTCTGTTTGTTTGATTTTCTGTAATTTCTGCTATTTATTTACTGTTGAACCTGTCTTGTAGCAATTTATTGTTCATTTTGTAATGCTTCCGTCGTTTAGTGCTAGCATACCTCATATATGTAAGTAGTGCATTTGCATATAATAATAACGATAAATTTATTTTTATATTTTTGTGAGAACTATCCATGGGGTATTTTGAACAATAGGTGATTGGAAGTACCTCATGCAGGTCTCACTTCACTTCACTGGGATAAATCGCTTCTCGTATAAATGCAACGCGATAAATAGAGAGGATAGTATGAAACGATCGGATTTCACTTCTCAGCTCGTAGGCTGGAAGATAATTTCGTTGATTAAACAAGGTCCAAGAAATTTCGGGCCCATCAATTCGTCTCACTGCAAAGTATGGTAAACCTTGTAAATGGTAATAATAACCTGCCATGAATTTTGAACATAATAAGCATGATAATTTTGTAAAAGTTTGAATGCTTCTATGAGGATTTTAATTGAAATTATCCCTATATCTTGTACTCAAAATGTTCCGAAAGTGGAACTCGCTAGGATACTTTCTTCTAATGCTCGTCGTCCGTCACTGGGCACCAGGTTCTCTGCATTTTCCCGTTATAGAACACGTTCCTTCGTTCAGCAGCGCCAACAAAGTGCAGTTTACGGACTTTCAAGGCTTTTGGCGGAGGAATTGTCGTTATATAGATCTGTTTAGAGCAACATTAGTAAAGCGTTTAGTTGATTAGATTGTACATGGTGTGTATATTAACCTGAATGCCTATAGAGTAACATTAGTGTAGTTTTTAGTTGATTAGATTGTATATATTGTGCATATTAATGAGGCTAGGCCTACTGGTTTGATTGACACTTCATGATGTCAAAGAGAGCAGGAAGAGGAGAGGTTAGTTGATTTTTTTGGAAACTTATTAAATTATTTCGTGTTCTTGAATTACTAAAATTTGCCTTGTAAAATGTGTTATCATAAACTATAATGTACAACACAGCAAGGCGACAATTTTAGTATACCATGAATTCAATTCATAGGGGAGTCAAAAATCAGAAGGTTGTTGCAGAGTACATAATTGCAGATTTTATGGCAAAGTGTATCTGAACTTAACACGACACCTTCATGAGCAACATCCATCACTAACAATGAGGGAGCACAGTAGGCTGCCTATGCCAAGTGATGAGGAAATACTTTCTGTGTATAGTAGTGCCAATCATATGAGGTACCGTTCAGCAGAGAAGTGCCAAATTCCAGATTGTAAGAAGAATGGAGTTCCTATTCGTGATTTGACAAGACATTTAAGGAAAGTTCATCAAATGACTAGAGATTTTTATAACAAGTAAGATATTGTTACTGAGATTTACCGTTATGTAAAACTATAACTGGTTTGGTTATAACTTTGCAGTTTTTTATGTTTTTAATAATGTTGTAGGAACTTCCCAAAGATCGAACATAATGGGATCCGAATTCCTGCCCGTGATATTGACAGAATATCCATGTACTTCCCAGAGGAGAAAGACTGTATTGATAAACCAGATATTGGGGAGAATGATATGGTTGTTGAAGGTAAACTAAATGGTAGTTTCTTACTTGTTTTTAGACAGCACAACTGTCCTTTTTATTGCAATTACACTACATTGAAAATGTTGTTACTGTTGATTTTTTCAGATGATTGCATGAATTGTCCAATAACGGAAACGCTACCACGCGAAACACAAATATCTGTGATTGATGAAGAAAAAGGTATGGCTTTATTTGATTTTTTTCAATGGCTTTATTTATAGGATTTTGCCACTTAAGTAAACAAGAGGCTTGCATCTACTTTCTAATAATAAGAACTTCTGTAGTTGTGTGTGAACCCTGCTTAATTCCTATGTTTTCTACTTTTTAGCATGGTATGTTAGACAATGGTTGACTGGTCGTGCAATTTCTGAGGTGCCAGAGGACCTTGAGTACCCCAAAAAGCGAATATTTACTGTTGAGATAGAGCCAACTATTGAATACCTGTTGAGCTCTCAGGAAGCTTTTTATGATTCTGTGGAAAGTGGCTTTACTGTAGTTAATAGGGTAATTCTTTTTAAGATTTTTTATTCGAAGGCTGAGGAAAATTATTTTTTCAAAGGGCTCTCTCTTTCTAAATCCAGTGTTACCTTGCACAAGGAAGGTAATTTCAGTTTTAGTTGCAAATTGCAAATGTTTAATGGAAACACGCTAAAGTATATACGGTATAGATACCCTACTATTCAACAAGAATGACGTGAATCCGCAGATTTTCCATAAGTTCTTATGATTTTCATGATTTCATCTGATTTTGGCATTTTATGCGGATTGGAGTGTGTTTAATGGAAACACGCTAAAGTATATACGGTATAGATACCCTACTATTCAACAAGAATGACGTGAATCCGCAGATTTTCCATAAGTTCTTGTGATTTTCATGATTTCATCTGATTTTGGCATTTTATGCGGATTGAAGTGTGTTTAATGGAAACACGCTAAAGTATATACGGTATAGATACCCTACTATTCAACAAGAATGACGTGAATCCGCAGATTTTCCATAAGTTCTTGTGATTTTCATGATTTCATCTGATTTTGGCATTTTATGCGGATTGGAGTGTGTTTAATGGAAACACGCTAAAGTATATACGGTATAGATACCCTACTATTCAACAAGAATGACGTGAATCCGCAGATTTTCCATAAGTTCTTGTGATTTTCATGATTTCATCTGATTTTGGCATTTTATGCGGATTGATGTGTGTTTAATGGAAACACGCTGAAGTATATACGGTATAGATACCCTACTATTCAACAAGAATGACGTGAATCCGCAGATTTTCAACAATTTGTTGTGATTTTCATGATTTCATCTGATTTTGGCATTTTATGCGGATTGAAGTGTGTTTAATGGAAACACGCTCAAGTATATACGGTATAGATACCCTACTATTCAACAAGAATGACGTGAATCCGCAGATTTTCAACAATTTGTTGTGATTTTCATGATTTCATCTGATTTTGGCATTTTATGCGGATTGGAGTGTGTTTAATGGAAATACGCTCAAGTATATACGGTATAGATACCCTACTATTCAACAAGAATGACGTGAATCCGCAGATTTTCAACAATTTGTTGTGATTTTCATGATTTCATCTGATTTTGGCAACTTATGCGGATTGGAGTGTGTTTAATGGAAATACGCTCAAGTATATACGGTATAGATACCCTACTATTCAACAAGAATGACGTGAATCCGCAGATTTTCAACAATTTGTTGTGATTTTCATGATTTCATCTGATTTTGGCATTTTATGCGGATTGAAGTGTGTTTAATGAAACACGCTAAAGTATATACGGTATAGATACCCTACTATTCAACAAGAATGACGTGAATCCGCAGATTTTCAACAATTTGTTGTGATTTTCATGATTTCATCTGATTTTGGCATTTTATGCGGATTGGAGTGTGTTTAATGGAAACACGCTAAAGTATATACGGTATAGATACCCTACTATTCAACAAGAATGACGTGAATCCGCAGATTTTCAACAATTTGTTGTGATTTTCATGATTTCATCTGATTTTGGCAACTTATGCGGATTGGAGTGTGTTTAATGGAAATACGCTCAAGTATATACGGTATAGATACCCTACTATTCAACAAGAATGACGTGAATCCGCAGATTTTCAACAATTTGTTGTGATTTTTATGATTTCATCTGATTTTGGCATTTTATGCGGATTGAAGTGTGTTTAATGAAACACGCTAAAGTATATACGGTATAGATACCCTACTATTCAACAAGAATGACGTGAATCCGCAGATTTTCAACAATTTGTTGTGATTTTCATGATTTCATCTGATTTTGGCATTTTATGCGGATTGGAGTGTGTTTAATGGAAACACGCTAAAGTATATACGGTATAGATACCCTACTATTCAACAAGAATGACGTGAATCCGCAGATTTTCCATAAGTTCTTGTGATTTTCATGATTTCATCTGATTTTGGCATTTTATGCGGATTGATGTGTGTTTAATGGAAACACGCTGAAGTATATACGGTATAGATACCCTACTATTCAACAAGAATGGCGTGAATCCGCAGATTTTCCATAAGTTCTTGTGATTTTCATGATTTCATCTGATTTTGGCAACTTATGCGGATTGGAGTGTGTTTAATGGAAATACGCTCAAGTATATACGGTATAGATACCCTACTATTCAACAAGAATGGCGTGAATCCGCAGATTTTCCATAAGTTCTTATGATTTTCATGATTTCATCTGATTTTGGCAACTTATGCGGATTGGAGTGTGTTTAATGGAAATACGCTCAAGTATATACGGTATAGATACCCTACTATTCAACAAGAATGACGTGAATCCGCAGATTTTCAACAATTTGTTGTGATTTTCATGATTTCATCTGATTTTGGCATTTTATGCGGATTGATGTGTGTTTAATGGAAACACGCTGAAGTATATACGGTATAGATACCCTACTATTCAACAAGAATGGCGTGAATCCGCAGATTTTCCATAAGTTCTTGTGATTTTCATGATTTCATCTGATTTTGGCAACTTATGCGGATTGATGTGTGTTTAATGGAAACACCCTGAAGTATATACGGTATAGATACCCTACTATTCAACAAGAATGGCGTGAATCCGCAGATTTTCAACAATTTCTTGTGATTTTCATGATTTCATCTAATTTTGGCATTTTATGCGGATTGAAGTGTGTTTAATGAAACACGCTAAAGTATATACGGTATAGACACCCTGTTATTCAACAAGAATGACGTGAATCCGCAGATTTTCAACAATTTGTTGTGATTTTCATGATTTCATCTGATTTTGGCATTTTATACGGATTGAAGTGTGTTTAATGGAAACACGTTCAAGTATATACGGTATAGATACCCTACTATTCAACAAGAATGACGTGAATCCGCAGATTTTCCATAAGTTCTTGTGATTTTCATGATTTCATCTGATTTTGGCATTTTATGCGGATTGGACTGTGTAGACGCTCAAGTATATACGGAATTGCTAGCCTGGGATAAGAATGGCAATACTAAACCATAGAGACAAACTGACAGATTGGGTAATAAGAAATGAAACGAAAAGTGACTTAAAATCTATTGTTTATTACAAAACACCTTGTATTGAAATTAAACAACCAAAAACACCTCACCTGATTTATTTGCAGTCATTGCTATAGCTTTTCAAAATAATGTCATATGAAACAAAGACAATAGAAAAAAACAAAAGACAAAAACCCATTCTACAAGAATAAAATATCTACAGCATAGTCGTAGAGTTATATATAAGGGTGGCTCAATTGGAATTTTTTTGGGAATTTCATTATGTGTTTTTTATGACACGAGAAACAAAAAAACAAGTAATATAAGTTTAACCAGTAATTTCTCTTGGATACCCAAAAAGTATTCTTGGATACCTTCTCAGGTGGGGCTGCGCCCCCTGAGAAAAGTCCAGGGGGCTGAGCCCCCAGGCCCCTTCAAAATCTACGCCTGTGCTGTACAGCATTATGATAAAGAAGCAAACAATAAAAACTTGCAGAAGACAATGAGTGTAAATATATAGTATTAAATTGAATCGCAAAGAAAAATTAGTCATATTCAACTAAGCTGTTTTTCAAGTAAGTCATTCAGTAAATTACATCCTGCAATACTGAGTATAAAATGGTCAGATTCAACAGTGTCAAAATATGACAATGGAACAACCATTCTCTTGTCATCTTTCAGCAATACTGTTTGCTCGTGAATCTGTGCAACACCATCTAGCAATATATATGTATTGGATCCACCAACTGAGTCAAGCCATTTGCCATTAATCGTGCCATCAGTTTTGAATTTTGATGAGCAGCGAAACAACCAATATCCCCCCTCATCAGCAACACAAGGCACAATATCACCTTTTTTGACAAAGGAGTTGGTCCTTGCACGACATTTGGTCTGTCTGACAAAGGGTCTGCCAGCAGGTTCTTCATCTTCATCTTCAGCCTCATTTGTTGATGGGCCTGGAATTGGATCTGCTTCTGCTTCAACAAAAGGCTCAAAAGAAGCAGATGTTTCCACAGGATCGGGCAATTGCGGAACAAATTTTATTCTTTCAGTTGCTTCCATTATTTGAGCAACTTGATTCTTGCCATAGTCAAATGGCTGCTTAAATTTAATTTCCTCTGGCCAACCTTCCAATGTAAATTTCTTTTTATATTTGCAGTACTCAACATTTCTTATTCCAAAGCAATCATCTAAAAATAAACAAAATTGAGTTTTGTAACGCAAAATAAAATAGAAAACTTGAAATGGCATGAAAGCAATTCATGTTATAAACTCTCACAGTATTTTTTGTTCAGCATAGTTCGCACATGAGCTTGTGTGAAAACTTTCTTTGATGGCATAGCTGGAAAATAAAAACAAATATAATCAAGTTTGAAAAATTCCTTTATTTAATTTAAAATAAATGCATCGTATTTGCATATAGTTTGGTATCACGTCGTTACTAAAAAGCGGAACAACCCAAGAACAAGCTGAACAACCCAAGAACAACCCAAGAGCAACCCGAGAACAACCCGAGAACAACCCAAAAACAAGCTTAAAGCCTCAAGAACAAGCTGAACAACCCAGAAAGAACGCAAGAACAACTTTCATGGCGTTATTGTGGGCTGGGGATGTGGTGATGGTTGTTTTTGTAAGAAATGGCCTACTAGTCAGTACCAATGAGATATATAGAAAATATTCTATATACCTCATTGGTCAGTACGCGGCACCCACTGGATAAATTTTTTTGAAAGTTAGTCAACATTCTGGACATTTTTTGGGGAAAATCCTTGATTTCCCACAAGGACTTATTGGAAATCAAGGACCACTTGGGCAAACAGGAAAGAAAGAGGTGGCATGGTCACAAAAACAAGAAAGAGGAACACAAAAAACGTCGTCAGTCACCTTACCGCCACGACATTATTGCTTGGCGAAATCGCAAAAGGGGGACGAGCACTGCAGAACACAAACAATAAACGCATGCAAAAGAAGACTTTTGTAAAGTATATGATTATTTCTGAGAGTAATCGGAGCCCTAAACATCTAACATGCCATGCCATGCCACACGGCACTCACGGCGGGCCTTACATGGTTTACGCTTTCAACCCCATGAACATGGGATAGAAAGAACCCTATCAAGACAATTTTGCTTGGGTCGTTTTTGCGTTCTTTTTGGGTTGTTCAGCCTGTTCTTGGGTTGGGTTGTTACGCTTTTTAGTAACGACGTCAGGCATCAAGCTACAGACACTTCCAGTTGTCAAACGTGAATCCATGTAGTTTGAGTTGTCCTGCAGTATTGCATAACTGTTACTTGCTATCCAAATACAGCACAAATCCAATTAGCAAAAAATTTCAAGATTGGCTAATATTCAAATATGGTTTTGAAGAAGAAAGCAATAAAACAACAAAATATTGTATTATCTAAAAGGATATGAAAGCAAAACAAATCAATATATCACGAAACTTGCTTTTCTTACCATGAAATTTCAGAAAATTCTCACAAATTTCAGCGTTATCAACAAGGAACTGAGTGGAATTAGGATCCGCCAAGTACTTCACCTCACTTTCCTGTCTATTGATAACCATATAATATCCTGACCAACCAAGTTTGGAAAGGAACTCAAGCTGAAAAATCAACATTTATATGCAATAATACAGCAGTAGAGTAGAGTAGTATTGGGTTACCCCCCTCCCCTCACACCTGGAGGGAGGAGGGGGTAACCCCATACTTGACCTCACAGGAGTTTGCTGTGACAGGGTGTTATTTTCTAATGAAAATTATGTGACAGGGTATTATAATTGGTAACAAAATTCTGGAACAGAGTATCATATAAACCATTGCTTTCATGAAGGTTGTAGAATAAAGTTTTACCATGTTCAAACTTCTTTTCCTTAACTATATGTTAGAATGTGTGAGGTGCTCAATGTCTTATTGTGTTTTACCCTATTGTGAGTTCTCTCAAAACAATAGATCTTGTATACTTTTGGAAAATTTTATACAACACAATGTACTTAGTGATATTGTACTACATGAAATATATGTATGTTGCAAATGTTTTCTGTTTCTTACCTCATGTGTTAAACGTCTGATCGAAGCCTCTGCCAACTTCTTTTTACTACAGTCAGGCAAATTCCCTGGCTCAACATTATTCTGCCCTTCAGCTTTTTTCTTCCAAGAAAGTTTTTCTTCAGAACTGAGGGAATTCCACCTCATGTGAGCCTCCTTACTCCTTTCTGCAACAGGCCAGGCAGCCATTTCTGCAAATAAGTGTTAAAAAATTTGGTTGTTGGTTGTTAAGTAAAACATGTAAAACCACCTAAATAACACCACCTAAAAGCATCTGCTTATCCAAGAAATTAAGATCCGAGATATAAAGATCCAAGATATTTAAGATCCGAGATATTAAGAAGACCCAAGAAATTAAGATCCGGGATTTCGCAATGGTCTTCTCCAAGGCTTGCATCAGAGGTTTTGGTTTTGGAGGTTGTGGTTTCCCGCGCTTTTTGCCTCGTGGTCTTGTCTTGTCTTCACTACCAACGATGGCCACCGATTAAGCCAAGCCGAAAATGATGTAATTGAAAATGTAAGTAGACTACGTTTTGTATTCTTATCCAATATTAATTTCATGATCATTTCATCAGTTTATTATCAATATTCATTAATTAGATCATTTCATGATTTGTGCAGAGTTTTCTGCGTTAAGTACTAGTTTTCCTATAAGGGTCTTTTTATTTTCAACCCTGGTTGGAGGTCTCAGGGAGGTGCAAAGGGTCAAATGCCATGAATATTTCTAAAGGAAAAACGTCAGCAATGTTGGCTGGAAAAGCTGGGAAAGGTAAAGAAACAATTAATTTCTCTTAATATATCGGATCTTAATATATCGGATCTTAATTTCTTGGATCTTAATATATCGGATCTTAATATCTCGGATCTTAATTTCTTGGATCTTAATATATCGGATCTTAATATCTCGTATCTTAAAATCCTGGATCTTAATATCCTGGATCTTAATATCTCGGATCTTAATATCTCGGATCTTGGATTTTGAATCTTGGATCTTGAATCTTAAATTATACCTTCCCTATAAATTCATCTGAAACACAAAACACAAAAAACGTATACAGTCAACTCTGTCTAATTGGAACTCGTGTAATTTGAACTTTTACTAATTCGAACCAAATTCTGTGGTCCCTTGAAAAATTCCTAACAAACCCTTATAAAAAAATCTTTATAATTCAAACCTCTGTAATTCGACCTAATTTTTTGTCCCGTCAGAAAACACCCTCTGTAATTTGAACTTTGCGCCAATCTCAGTTAATTACCTGATGAAATAACTTCTTTATTTTTGCTCTGGTCTCTGGCAAGCCCATTGAATCTTGCCTCATTAGGCAAATCGACGCAAATTGACTTACAGACAGTGATTTGACAAGGCTGTTTAAGCGTGGCACTTTCTAGAAGTCAGATCCGATCACTAAAACTTTATCAATGGCACTCATTATAGTACCCAAGCCTGTCAAGTTCATTGAAGATGCAGATGAGGTATTAAGGCCAATAAAATTCAATTTCTTTCGATGCTGAACTGCCAGTTAGTGTTACCAAAGTGTATGAAGACCTGTATTTAATGAAGCTTTAGAAGCTAAAAGACAACCAGAGAACCAGACGGATAAATATGCCGTGGGTGTGCTCAAAGATTACAAAGTTGTGGGGCACTTAGACAAAGGCAGTAATGGATGCTTTGCAAAACAATTTTCTACGTTGTCACTTAATCCATAAATTTCTTGTTTTCTGTTATAATAATTATAAACTGTTCTGCTTCTTTAAAATGCCTTTAGTCAATAAGAATGATCATAAAGATATAGTTTATGGCCATAAAACGGAGATATGGGTAACTAGGGGTAAAGTATGGCACTTACATGAAAACTCGTATAATTCGAACTTTTTGTGTAATTCGAACCAATTTGGATTCCCCCCATAGAGTTCGAATTAGACAGAGTTGACTGTACATATATTCAATACGAAACATTAACATTCTTGTATTTCGAATGCAATGTCATCAGAAATATTAGAAAATGTGATACCCTAAGCCAGAAGAAGACCTTCTACATTCTGATTTCTGTGAGATTTAATTAACTGGTTTTAGACTCAAAAACAATGAAAAAATAGTTTTGTGCTGAATTAAACGAATTATTTCAGCTCACTGGACAATCTGCCATATCTTTGCCAAGAGGAGAAATAGCTGCTGCGGGTTCTTAACCTAGTTAACTGGATAAACTTTAGGTCATTTAATGTTGTTCACATTTACGTTTCGCGTTTCTTTTTCTGTCTCCCGGGCGTTTAATATAGGGGCCTTTATTCGAGGGGGACGTTTAAAAGAAGGGGACGTTTAATCGAAGCATTACGGTACTCAAATTTCCTAAATTTTTCTTTGTATTTCTTTGAAACAAAACTAGTCACTAATTAAACAATTTTCTTCTTACTGAACTGATTGGATAATTGTTTAATGTTTACAGGATATAGACCATACATAAAACAGATTTGAGTCAGCCCAAAGGTAGGTGTGCTCCATTGCACTTTTCGAAATAAAATTTCCCTCCAAACTTGGCGCTATTTCTCCGCATTTCCTGTCAAGTATTTTAAAATGTTTCTCCACCGTTTAATAACATGAGGCAAAAAACGTTGAGTTCGTTTATTATGTCAGCCTGCATGCAAGCTTCACAAAGAGGGAACTGTGAAGTCTGCGAAATAGAGTCCGCTTTCGTTTTCTTTGACCTTGCGCCATACCGTAAGTCCTCGATTAAGCCCCCACGTTCGAATATGCCCCCTCGATTAAGGTCAGGTCAGGTCACACCCGTAGCCTACTGGCCGTTGGGGCACTGGCATGTTTTTCTCCAATTGTCTTTATCCTCCGCCATCCGCACACAGACACTGACCGGTTCGTTTGTCCAGATCTTCACATCTTCCATCCAGCTTCTCTGCGGTCGACCTCTTCCCCGTTGACCCTTCCATCAACCATCAACCCTTCCGTGCATCACTGTATGTGCAAGAGTGCATCCCTCGATTAAGCCCCACCAAAAATCATTTTTGCAAATAAGCCCCCCCTCGAATACGCCCTCATAAGTGCAGAATAATATCTTATTTCGAGAAAGCCCCCAGAGGACAATAGCTATACAATATCACTTCCTTTGACTCGAGACAAAAAAGCAAAAGAAAACGCGATTTTCGTGATGATAAACAAATTATAGTTTTTGTTAGATCTTCACACAGCACTTTGTAAAAAAAGATTAGCTGATTGAGAAAATTATGTCGTCTTTTTTCTGCCAACTTTTGAGGAAAAAGCAAAACTTTGAAATAAGCCCACCTTGAATAAGCCCCCGCCCTCGAATAAGTCCCACCCAAAAATTCATTTTTGCAAATAAGCCCCCGGGCTTATTGCAAAATTATAAATCTAATTATAAATCTGTTCTTTGTCTAGGCATTGTTTTTCATCGAAGCAGTGCCGTTGCGTGGTTTCAGATTTTAGCGACCCAAAAAATCAAAAACGAGAAGAGCTTCCTTCAACTTCGTTCTTTTCTTCAACAAATCAACACGATTCTGCAAATATATTTCCATTCGAAAATGGAACCGAATAAAGAAAATAAAGAGTTTCCGGATAAAAACGCCAAATTTCTCAAAAACATTTCGATCGTGCTTCAAATAGTTTCTTCAAAGCAAAGACAGAATCTTTCATCATCCGAAATTTTCTATTTAATCAGTGTGTGTCTGCTCTGTGGCATGGCAGGCTCGGACGAGTAAAGCGGAAGCAATTTCTTGCGCAGGGTTGATCATCTTGATCTCGGTTTTGAAGGAGGAAGTCCAAATCACAAACTCGAAAAGAGACGCTAATTCGCAGACTTTACACTCTTCTCTTTGTGAAGTTTGAACGCAGGCTATTATTATGGTGTCATACAACATCGTAAACAGGAAATGAACATGTCTAGAAGCCACTTGAGCAGGGATTTTTGATAAAAACAATAAGAAAATAAATAATTTTGCCATTACGTATCAAATTTGTCTAATTTCCCCTGTTTTTCTTGATATTTTCTCAAACTTCAAAGGAAGCACTGGATAACTTTATATATATATATATATATATATATGATAGGTGAGATAATAATAGTTGTTGTCGTTGTGCTGGTTCCAGGTATAGCTAGCTTCACGTGGTTGCAAAAGGTGGCCTTAGGTGATTCCATGTTTTAGTACGTACATAAGAAAACAAAATAAATTAATTTCCAATTCATAAATAATTCAAAACAGGAAATATAATGACAACGTTCAGTTCTTAACGGTAAAGCTACTGTCGAAATTGATTGTGTTGATTCAAGACGAAGACAGAAGTGTATAATATTGAACCCGAGGGATTCTACTAGCCAACTTGGCCAGTCCCTGGCTTTCATGACCACAATAAAATGTTGTAAAAGATCAAACAAAACAACTAAAAAGTTGTTACAAGATACCTCCACTCCGCAGCGATGAACAAAACATGTTATGTCCGGATAGTTTTCTGGAAAACTTTGATTTGGCATGCGAAAACGTGGCACTATCCTCGTTCTGTCCGGAAGCTTTATCTCGACGGCGCTTTCGGTTGTTTATCCCATACTTTTATCTTGGCTACAGACAAACCAGTCTTCTCTGAGAGCTCGTTAAATTCGGCAGAAAAATTATTCGAAGTAGAAATTAAACCATTCGTAAATGCTGTGTTTAAAATTTCTCGCTGAGGTTCAGACAAAGCAATATTGGAATTCTCCATCTCGACGGATTTGCAATTTACAAACACCGCCCAACAAATAAAGTTAGCATGATATGAAGAAACGGCAAATATGCGTCTGCGCAAAGCAGTAAATGTTTTGAATGGGAACAGCATGGCCATGACAATATGCTCAATGATTAATCACTCATGTTGCCACATGAACCGGATGAAACGCCTTGTATTCCATTACAGCATGTTGGATTAATCAACTGATTATTATTACTACATGTAAGTGATTAATACCGGGCCGGGTGGTGAAGTAACAAGTTATAGAAATAATATGCATGTAAACCATACCCATCGTCCATTGCATATTGATATATCATCCATGAAAAGCAACTAACAAATGAAGAAGCAAAATATGAAGAATTTGTTGTGGCAATGCTTTCAGTACGGAACACCGTGAACTAAAAGTTACTATTTTCAATAGCCCATCACAGAATAACTGCGGAGATATTTAATGTTCTCAAAATATAAGTAAAAATAGCTTAATGTTTGTAAAATTTCCAGTTAACACGCTTTCAGCAAATAACACCGTCTAAATCTGGGTAACGTAGTCCAACATATCGATGATGTTGGACTTTGTCACATTGTTCAGCGACTCGACATTTTAAAATGAATTTCCTTCCAATCGTTCCATTATTGATCATTGTCAATAGCGGAATGGGTTGGTTATACTTAGGCAATAGGGTTGAAAAACACAAATTTGGTTTTGTTTTAAATAAAACAAAGACAAAGTTATAATTTTTGATTTAGGAAATAATGAATGTAACCATTCTCAGCTCCTGCTTGTCAAGAGTTGTTGTTGATTATTCTGAAACCAGATAAACATTTAACTTGAAGAGATTTAGCGTTCAGATAATAAATATGTCCAAAGTAAAAGTGTGTCAATGATTATTAGTCCATTCCCTATAATCAAAGCAAAATTTAAACGAGTTAATATTTTCAAACTATAGCTATAAGAAAAGGTAACCTGCTTTTGAACAATGCGCATTTTTCGACATTCTTTCACGTGACTTTTAGTTCTGCTTCACTGAGCAGGTAATGCTTCTTTTTTAAATGTTTGAATTTTAATTTAACTTATTTTAATAATTGCCTACAAAAGTAAATGATACCATGAATGTGTAAACATTGTCAAGGTTCGTTGACTTTCTATTGCAAGCAGTAGCTAACGCATATCTTCGTATGTTATCTCAAAATCCATTTATTAATTAGAAATCGTGACATCGTTGTTATTTTTGCTCTAGTTATTATTGTTATTCTTTTTATTATTTTCAGTATTATTGTTACTACCCTTAGTAATCCTTTCAGTATCATACCAATTGTATTATTACTAGCTACTGTTCTTATTATCATCAATTTGCATATCTACACATTGCAAAACAATTCATGCAGATTTGACTCTGTTTATCTCAATCATCACGCGTTATCAAGAAAAACACCACATTTTGAATATTACAAGTTATCAAATATAAAATGTCGATAGCAATAATATGATGGCAATAGCGAGTAATCCCAGGGTATTTGCTAGCCCTTCAAACATCAAAATACGACCAAGCGCCTCATAGAAGCAAGCAGACACTAACAACGTTGACCAACCAGACTTATGAGTTTCAAAAGAGTCGGAAAATTTAAATTAACAACCTATATTAAAAATCATTCAATGTTGCTTTGAAGCAGATAAAAATGCAACAAAATATAATAAAAAAAGGTCCTATCATTTTAATGTTACGATATCAAGAAGACAGAAAGATTTAAGCAGAATGTCGGGAAGCCTCCTCAACATCAATTTCAATTTTCATGTTTTATGATCGTTTATTCAAAATTTTTCAGAAAGAAGAAACCTAAAGTTTTGCCAACATAATGGCTTTTCTTATCCGATATTTCAAATACAGCAAGTGGTTCGTTCTTTAATTTTAGATGTTGACAAATAGAGGTTACTAAGCGCGTGTGCTTGATGACGGGCAAAAACGGTCCAGTTTGACTTGTTGAAATGTAATGCAATAATCCAATTAAAAGCAATAATTTGCCTCAACAGAATCATACTTAAATATCTACGTTATTTAAAGGTTCAATATATTTCTCAGTTTTCACCAATCTATCTTTCTAAATTAGGAATACTTCAACAGGTGCTAATCAATAAACTTACCTGCAAGATCTTCAATGTTCTTACGTACTTCATAAGTATGTGAAGCATGTATTCACCACTGCGTGTTACTCAAAATAATTATACTAATTGCTTTTTTCTTTTTTCGAACCACAAATATGAAAATCCCGTGCTGATACAAGCAACCTAGTGAAGGAAAAATCGCATCTTCAAAACAACATAAACAAGTATATCCGCGTTGCTGACAAGACAATCAACATTTACTTCCGAATTACCCTGCATATCGCAAATTATGCCAAGGTTTCTTTGACAAGCTCTCTGATATTGACAGATTGAAAGTTACCAAGTTAACAATATTTAGTTTTTTAATGGGCGGAGAGAGGCAGTGATACGCCAAAACAATGGTATTCAAGTTATTAAATGACCTGACTCTACAATATTTTATGGCTTCTTTATCTATCTGATTGCCTTGGAATAGGGCGAAGGACCTGACGTTTGCCAATGAACATATTTGAAAAGATATGCTTCTTGTTGATATGAAAACAAGTGTAAACAAAGCATACACTGTTCCCATATATTCTTAGCAAAATTATATTTGAGATTCGGGCAGCTTTTGATTGTCGGATGGTAAACATTAAAAAGCACATATTGTAAGATGTTATTTATAAACAGTATTGTAAACAGGGTGTTTTGTTTAATTTCATCAATAGGTTCTTAATTTTGCATATCAAATGAAATTAATGTTTCATCACAAGGATCATTGGTAGCAAGGTGCTGTTAAAGTGCAACCCTCCATTTAAAATATTAGCAATTGCAGCGAAATGCTGATACGATTATGTAATGCAAACATGTATGGTGGGTGCATTTAAAATGGTCTCAATTGAGTAGTTCATCTAATTGATGAACGAGCAATATGAATCATTGCATCGCCCACCAGCATTTTTAGTTACAATTAGTTTGTGTGTGATCCCTTGTGAATTCACTGAAGCGGAAACAAGACATTTCTTTGCAAACATGTCATTTGACATCTTTAAATACTTGTATAAGTGAAAATGATTACCACTTCTGGCATCACACCACTTGGAAGGACGAAGCTTGGAAGCTTGTAGCAATCAGAGTTCAAAGGAATCAGAAGAAGCAGAAAACATGGGTAAGTTTTCCATTTTGATTTTCTGACGTCTGGATAATTTTATTCAGCTAAAATTAATCGGTTTTGGATGAAAAATATCACAAGTAGCTACGGGCAATAATCCTTTTTTTTACATTTGTTCAACATTTTTTGAAAATTTACTAAAAAATTAAATTGCCTTCTTACATTAAACGTTTTCAAAATAATCAACCTAAGAGTTGGCTGTGAGTAAGATAGAAGAGAACTATACTTTAGAATAGAAGGTAGATAAGCACATTTTTATCGCTTTTCTACCTTCTTTTCGGACGTATTTTCTTACACCTGAAGACGAGTAAAGCTCGAAGCGTCGTGTATTTTATTAGCTTTATTGCACAGTTTTAATTTACCTAAAAATATATGTATTCTTTATATACTGTCTTTAATATGTCTGGGTAAAGAGTATTCAACATTTATAAATCATTACTGATCCGTCAAATATTATAAGGCTTTTTATTAGTAATGTAGTTATTGTGCAATCATTAGGATTTATGACAAACCCAAAGAAAATATCAAATTTTTCAGTTTTGCAAATGTTTCGCAGCTCATAAACGTTCGCTAACAAGTAGCATATCCAAATGTTATTGTCACATCTCACTAAAATCGTAGCAAAGCTTACCAGTATGACAATTTTCTATCAATGGTCGGAAATATTGATTCAGCAATATTAATATACGATTAAACCACATATCGCGTTGCTTAGTTTTGTATTCTTTCTAGATTGTTCACTATTCTTCACTATTTTTCCGATATCATAACTCCAAACCACTCACAATACACTGTGATGGCGTGTAAGCAGAGCAAGGAATTTTGTTTAGAGTTTACCTCCTGGTCACTTAATTATTGGTGGGAAACAGGCATTGTAAACAGGTCGCAGTGATCCAAAACGTGATACAATCATTGTCTCGAAAGTCACCAAAAGCAAGCGAATATATACATTAAAGAAAAAATCCTGGTCACTGATCGATAGATTCGCTTGTTTAGAAATTATAAAATTATCCGTAATTGTATCTTACCTATCTGGCAAATTACTGAAGCCGCAAAGCAAACAATCTCGCATTTTCTCTGTGTTTTCCGAGTTTCTAAATTGAGATATTTCGAGTTGTTTCAGAGATAAAATCATGATCTTTGCTCCTCAGTCATTCCCAGGTTCCTCGGTCGTTTCCATTGGTTCATTTTACAAAAACAATGCTAATTTTCCAGCAGTAACTTTCAACGCTGGTGGTTTCAATGGCTCGCGTGTGTTCTACGAAATGAGAATGCTACATATTGCGAAATGAAAATATTCAACTATTATACTGCTGATTTACTTCTCTGGTCAAAAGCGAAACCAAACTGGGTAAGCGCGATATTAACTTTCCAATTCTTACGTTCACAGGTTCCTTCAAGACGATCATTTTTCTGGCAGTTGTTTTTCTCGCCTGTTTGAAGAACTATGCTGACGGAGAAATTACACCGAAGCCGTATACACCCAGTGGTGAGTTGTTACAGCTATTACCAAATTGTGCTT
>RQOL01000327.1:0-31698 GCA_013076295.1 Sanderia malayensis
GCTGAAACTAAGTAAAATACAAGTGCATTTGCTTGTTTTCAGTGACATTAACATTTATTCACACTAATTGGACATGAATCCACGTTATTACAGCTGAAACTAAGTAAAATACACATGCATTTGCTTGTTTTTCAGTGATATTAACATTACCGCACACTAATTGCACTTGAATCTACGTTATTACAGCTGCAACTAAATAAATTACACATGCATTTGCTTGTTTTCAGTGTTATTAACATTCATTCACACTAATTGGACATGAATCTACGTTATTACAGCTGCAACTAAGTAAAATAAAAAAGCATTTTCTTGTTTTCAGTAATTGTAACATTCATTCACACTAATTGCACATGAACCTACGTTATTACAGTTGCAACTAAGTAAAATACACCCGCATTTGCTTTTTTCAGTAATTCTAACATTCATTCACACTAATTGCACATGAATCTACGTTATTACAGCTGCAACTAAGTAAATTACACACGCATTTGCTTGTTTTCAGTGATATTCATTCATTCACACTAATTGCACATGAATCCACGTTATTACAGCTGAAACTAAGTAAAATACACATGCATTTGCTTGTTTTCAGTGATATTAACATTCATTCACACTAATTGCACATGAATCTGCGTTATTACAGCTGAAACCAAGTAAAATACACATGCATTTGCTTGCTTTCAGTGATATTAACATCATTCACACTAATTGCACAAGAATCTGCGTTATTACAGCTAACAAGTAAAATTCACATGCATTTGCTTGTTTTCAGTGATATTAAAGTTCATTCACACTAACTGCACATGAATCTACGTTAGCTGCAACAAAGTAAAATTTACATGCATTTGCTTGTTTTCAGTGATATTAAGATTCATTCACACTAATTGACATGAATCACGTTATTACAGCTGCAACTAACTAAATTACAATGTGCATTTGCTTGTTTCAGTGATACTTAACATTCATTCACACTAATTGGACATGAATCCACGTTATTACAGCTGAAACTAAGTAAAATACATCAGCATTTGCTTGTTTTCAGTGATATTAACATTACGCACACTAATTGCACATGAATCCACGTTATTACAGCTGAAACTAAGTAAATACACATGCATTTGCTTGTTTTCAGTGATATTAACATTCATTCACACTAATTGGACATGAATACGTTATTATAGCTGAAACTAAGTAAAATTCATATGCATTTGCTTGCTTTCAGTGATATTAAATTCATTCACACTAATTGCACATGAATCTACGTCATTACAGCTGCAACTAAGTAAATTACACATGCATTTGCTTGTTTTCAGTGATATTAACATTCATTCACACTAATTGGACATGAATCCACGTTATTACAGCTGAAACTAAGTAAAATACAAGTGCATTTGCTTGTTTTCAGTGACATTAACATTATTCACACTAATTGGACATGAATCCACGTTATTACAGCTGAAACTAAGTAAAATACACATCCATTTGCTTGTTTTCAGTCATATTAACATTACCGCACACTAATTGCACTTGAATCTACGTTATTACAGCTGCAACTAAGTAAATTACACATGCATTTGCTTGTTTTCAGTGATATTAACATTTGATTCACACTAGTTGCACATGAATACACGTTATGACACCTGAAACTAAGTAAAATACACATGCATTTGCTTTGTTTTCAGTAATTGTAACATTACCGCACACTAATTGCACTTGAATCTGCGTTATTACAGCTGAAACCAAGTAAAATACACATGCATTTGCTTGTTTTCATTGATATTAACATTCATTCACACTAATTGCACAAGAATTTACGTCATTTTAGCTGCAACTAAGTAAAATTCGTATGCATTTGCTTGTTTTCGGTGATATTAAAATTCATTCACACTAATTGCACATGAATCTACGTTATTACAGCTGCAACTAAGTAAATTACACATGCATTTGCTTTTTCAGTGATATTAACATTCATTCACACTAATTGGACATGAATCACGTTATTACACCTGAAACTAAATAAAATACACATCCATTTGCTTGTTTTTCGGTCATATTAACATTACCGCACACTAATTGCACTTGAATCACGTATTACAGCTGCAAACTAAGTAAATTACACATGCATTTGCTGTTTCAGTGATATTAACATTGATTCACACTAATTGCACATGAATACACGTTATGACACCTGGAACTAAGTAAAATACACATGCATTTGCTTTGTTTTCAGTAATATTAACATTACTGCACACTAATTGCACTTGAATCGACCGTTATTACAGCTCAACTAAGTAATTACACATGCATTTGCTTGTTTTCAGTGATATTAACATTGATTCACACTAATTGCACATGAATCCAGTTATTACAGCTGAAATAAGTAAAATACAAATGCATTTGCTTGTTTTAGGTGATATTAACATTACTGCTCACTAATTGCACATGAAATCCACGTCATTACAGCTGAAACTAAGTAAAATACACAGGCATTTGCTTGTTTTCAGTAATTGTAACATTCATTCACACTAATTGCACATGAATCCTACGTTTATTACACAGCTGCAAACTAAGTAAAATACACCCGCATTTGCTTGTTTTCAGTAATTGTAACATTCATTCACACTAATTGCACATGAATCTACGTTATTACAGCTGCAACTAACTAAATTACACATGCATTTGCTTGTTTTCAGTGATATTAACATTCATTCACAATAATTGACATGAATCCACGTTATTACAGCTGAAACTAAGTAAAATACAGATGCATTTGCTTGTTTTCAGTGATATTAACATTACTGCACACTAATTGCACATGAATCCAGGTTATTACAGCTGAAACTAAGTAAAATACACATGCATTTGCTTGTTTTCAGTGATATTAAGATTCATTCACACTAATTGCACATGAATCTGCGATATTACAGCTGAAACTAAGTAAAATACACAGTGCATTTGCTTGTTTTCAGTGACATTTACATTCATTCACACTAATTGGACATGAATCCACGTTATTACAGCTGAAACTAAGTAAAATACACATGCATTTGCTTGTTTTCAGTGATATTAACATTACGCACACTAATTGCACATGAATCTACGTTATTACAGCTGCAACTAAGTAAATACACATGCATTTGCTTGTTTTCAGTGATATTAACATTCATTCACACTAATTGGACATGAATCCACGTTATTACAGCTGAAACTAAGTAAAATACACATGCATTTCTTGTTTTCAGTGATATTAAATTCATTACACTAATTGCACAGAATTACTCATTTTAGCTGCAACTAAGTAAAATTCGTATGCATTTGCTTGTTTCAGTGATATTAAAATTCATTCACACTAATTGCACATGAATCTACGTTATTACAGCTGCAACTAAGTAATACAATGCATTTGCTTGTTTTAGTGATATAACATTATGTCACAATTGCCATAATCCACGTATTACAGCTGAAACTAAGTAAAATACACAGCATTTGCTTGTTTTCAGTATTTAACATTCATTCACACTAATTGCACATTGAATGTAGCGTTATTTACAGCCTGCAACATTTGCATAATTCACATGCATTTTGCTTGTTTCAGTTTATTAAATTATTCACACTAATTGCAATGAATCACGTTATTAAGCGAAACTAAGTAAAATACACATGCATTTGCTTGTTTTCAGTATTTAACATTCATTCACACTAATTGCACATGAATCTACGTTATTACAGCTGCAACTAAGTAATTAACATGCATTTGCTTGTTTTCAGTGATATTAACATTCATTCACACTAATTGGACATGAATCCACGTTATTACAGCTGAAACTAAGTAAATACAATGCATTTGCTTGTTTTCAGTGATATTAACATTATGCACACTAATTGCACATGAATCCACGTTATTACAGCTGCACCTAAGTAGATTACACATGCATTTGCTTGTTTTCAGTGATATTAATATTGATTCACAGTATTGCACATGAATCCACGTTATTACAGCTGAAACTAAGTAAAATACAAATGCATTTGCTTGTTTTCAGTGATATTAACATCACTGCACACTAATTGCACATGAATCCACGTTATTAGAGCTGAAACTAATTAAAATACACATGCATTTGCTTGTTTTCAGTGACATTAACATTACTGCACCCTAATTGCACATGAATCCACGGTATTACAGTTGAAACTTAGTGAAAATACTTATGCATTTACTTGGTTTTCAAGTGATTTTATATTATTCACTGCACACTAATCTGCATATGAATCTGACGTTATTACAGCTGAAACTAAGTAAAATATCACATGCATTTGCTTGTTTTCAGTTATATTTAAAATTCATTCACACTAATTGCACATGAATCTACGTTATTACAGCTGCAACTAAGTAAATTACACATTGCATTTGCTTGTTTTCAGTGATATTAACATTCATTCACACTAATTGACATGAATCCACGTTATTAACACTGAAACTAAGTAAAATACAATGCATTTGCTTGATTTTCAGTGACATTAACATTACTGCACACTAATTGCACCATGAATCCAGGTTATTTTACAGCTGAAACTAAGTAAAATACACATGCATTTGCTTGTTTTCAGTGATATTAAACATTCATGGTCATCACTAACTATTGCACAAGAATTTACGTTATTATAGCTGCAACTAAGTAAAATTCATATGCATTTGCTTGTTTTCAGTGATATTAAAATTCATTCACACTAATTGCACATGAATCTACGTCATTACAGCTGCAACTAAGTAAATTACACATGCATTTGCTTGTTTTCAGTGATATTAACATTCATTCACACTAATTGACATGAATCCACGTTATTACAGCTGAAACTAAGTAAAATACAAGTGCATTTGCTTGTTTTCAGTGACATTAACATTATTCACACTAATTGGACATGAATCCACGTTATTACAGCTGAAACTAAGTAAAATACACATCCATTTGCTTGTTTTCAGTCATATTAACATTACCGCACACTAATTGCACTTGAATCACTTATTACAGCTTCAACTAAGTAGATTACACATGCATTTGCTTGTTTTCAGTGATATTAACATTGATTCACACTAATTGCACTTGAATCTACGTTATTACAGCTGCAACTAAGTAAAATACACATGCATTTGCTTTGTTTTCAGTAATTGTAACATTACCGCACACTAATTGCACTGAATCTGCGTTATTACAGCTGAAACCAAGTAAAATACACATGCATTTGCTTGTTTTCATTGATATTAACATTCATTCACACTAATTGCACAAGAATTTACGTCATTTTAGCTGCAACTAAGTAAAATTCGTATGCATTTGCTTGTTTTCAGTGATATTAAAATTCATTCACACTAATTGCACATGAATCTACGTTATTACAGCTGCAACTAAGTAAATTACACATGCATTTGGTTGCTTTCAGTGATATTAACATTCATTCACACTAATTGGACATGAATCCACGTTATTACACCTGAAACTAAATAAAATACAATCCATTTGCTTGTTTTCAGTATATTAACATTATTACACTAATTGACTTGATCTACGTTATTACAGCTGCAACTAAGTAAATACACATGCATTTGCTTGTTTTCAGTGATATTAACATTGATCACACTAATTGCACATGAATACACGTTATACACTGGAACTAAGTAAAATACACATGCATTTGCTTTGTTTTCAGTAATTGCAACATTACCGCACACTAATTGCACTTGAATCGACCTTATTACAGCTTCAACTAAGTAGATTACACATGCATTTGCTTGTTTTCAGTGATATTAACATTGATTCACACTAATTGCACATGAATCCACGTTATTACAGCTGAAAGTAAGTAAAATACAAATGCATTTGCTTGTTTAGAGTGATATTAACATTACTGCTCACTAATTGCACATAAATCCACGTCATTACAGCTGAAACTAAGTAAAATACACAGGCATTTGCTTGTTTTCAGTAATTGTAACATTCATTCACACTAATTGCACATGAATCTACGTTATTACAGCTGCAACTAAGTAAAATACACCCGCATTTGCTTGTTTTCAGTAATTGTAACATTCATTCACACTAATTGCACATGAATCTACGTTATTACAGCTGCAACTAACTAAATTACACATGCATTTGCTTGTTTTCAGTGATATTAACATTCATTCACAATAATTGGACATGAATCCACGTTATTACAGCTGAAACTAAGTAAAATACAGATGCATTTGCTTGTTTTCAGTGATATTAACATTACTGCACACTAATTGCACATGAATCCAGGTTATTACAGCTGAAACTAAGTAAAATACACATGCATTTGCTTGTTTTCAGTGATATTAAGATTCATTCACACTAATTGCACATGAATCTGCGATATTACAGCTGAAACTAAGTAAAATACAAGTGCATTTGCTTGTTTTCAGTGACATTTACATTTATTCACATTAATTGGACATGAATCCACGTTATTACAGCTGAAACTTAGCAAAATACACATGCATTTGCTTGTTTTCAGTGATATTAACATTACCGCACACTAATTGCCCTTGAATCTACGTTATTACAGCTGCAACTAAGTAAATTACACATGCATTTGCTTGTTTTCAGTGATATTAACATTCATTCACACTAATTGGACATGAATCCACGTTATTACAGCTGAAACTAAGTAAATTACACATGCATTTCCTTGTTTTCAGTGATATTAAGATTCATTAACACTAATTGCACAAAATTTACCTCATTTTAGCTGCAACTAAGTAAAATTCGTATGCATTTGCTTGTTTTCAGTGATATTAAAATTCATTCACACTAATTGCACATGAATCTACGTTATTACAGCTGCAACTAAGTAAAATACAAATGCATTTGCTTGTTTTGAGTGATATTAACATTACTGCTCGCTAATTGCCCATAAATCCACGTCATTACAGCTGAAACTAAGTAAAATACACAGGCATTTGCTTGTTTTCAGTAATTGTAACATTCATTCACACTAATTGCACTTGAATGTACGTTATTACAGCTGCAATTTTGCAAATTACACATGCATTTGCTTGTTTTCAGTTATATTAACATTGATTCACACTAATTGCACATCAATGCACGGTATAATAGCTGCAACTATGTAAATTACACATGCATTTGCTTGTTTTCAGTGATATTAACATTCATGCACACTACTTGGACATGAATCTACGTCTTTACAGCTGCAAATAAGTAAATTACACATGCATTTGCTTGTTTTCAGTGATATTAACATTCATTCACACTAATTGGACATGAATCCACGTTATTACAGCTGAAAGTAAGTAAAATACACATGCATTTGCGTGTTTTCAGTGATATTAACATTACTGCACACTAATTGCAATTGAATCTACGTTATTACAGCTGCACCTAAGTAGATTACACATGCATTTGCTTGTTTTCAGTGATATTAATATTGATTCACAGTATTTGCACATGAATCCACGTTATTACAGCTGAAACTAAGTAAAATACAAATGCATTTGCTTGTTTTCAGTGATATTAACATCACTGCACACTAATTGCACATGAATCCACGTTATTAGAGCTGAAACTAATTAAAATACACATGCATTTGCTTGTTTTCAGTGACATTAACATTACTGCACCCTAATTGCACATGAATCCACGGTATTACAGTTGAAACTTAGTGAAATACTTATGCATTTACTTGTTTTAAGTGATTTTTATTTTACTGCACACTAACTGCATATGAATCGACGTTATTACAGCCGAAACTAAGTAAAATACACATGCATTTGCTTGTTTTCAGTAATTGTAACATTCATTCACACTAATTGCACATGAATCTACGTTATTACAGCTGCAAATAAGTAAATTAGACATGCATTTGCTTGTTTTCAGCGATATTAACATTCATTCACACTAATTGCACATGAATCCACGTTATTACAGCTGAAACTAAGTAAAATACACATGCATTTGCTTGTTTTCAGTGATATTAACATTACTGCTGACTAATTGCACATGAATCCACGTTATTACAGCTGAAACTAAGCAAAATACACATGCATTTGCTTGTTTTCAGTGCCATTAAAATTCATTCACACTAATTGCACATCAATCTATGTTATTACAGCTACAACTAAGTAAAATACACACGCATTTGCTTGTTTTCAGTAAATGTAACATTCATTCGCACTAATTGCACCTGAATCTACGTTGTTACAGCTGAGACTAAGTAAAATACTCATGCATTTGCTTGTTTTCAGTGATATCAACATTACTGCTCACTAACTGCACATGAATCCACGTTATTATAGCTGAAACTAAGTAAAATACACCCGCATTTGCTTGTTTTCAGTAATTGTAACATTCATTCACACTAATTGCACATGAATCTACGTTATTACAGCTGCAACTAACTTAATTACACATGGATTTGCTTGTTTTCAGTGATATTAACATTCATTCACAATAATTGAACATGAATCCACGATATTACAGTTGAAACTAAGTAAAATACAGATGCATTTGCTTGTTTTCAGTGATATTAACATTACTGCACACTAATTGCACATGAATCCAGGTTATTACAGCTGCACCTAAGTAGATTACACATGCATTTGCTTGTTTTCAGTGATATTAATATTGATTCACAGTATTTGCACATGAATCCACGTTATTACAGCTGAAACTAAGTAAAATACAAATGCATTTGCTTGTTTTCAGTGATATTAACATCACTGCACACTAATTGCACATGAATCCACCTTATTAGAGCTGAAACTAATTAAAATACACATGCATTTGCTTGTTTTCAGTGACATTAACATTACTGCACCCTAATTGCACATGAATCCACGGTATTACAGTTGAAACTTAGTGAAATACTTATGCATTTACTTGTTTTAAGTGATTTTTATTTTACTGCACACTAACTGCATATGAATCGACGTTATTACAGCCGAAACTAAGTAAAATACACATGCATTTGCTTGTTTTCAGTAATTGTAACATTCATTCACACTAATTGCACATGAATCTACGTTATTACAGCTGCAAATAAGTAAATTAGACATGCATTTGCTTGTTTTCAGCGATATTAACATTCATTCACACTAATTGCACATGAATCCACGTTATTACAGCTGAAACTAAGTAAAATACACATGCATTTGCTTGTTTTCAGTGATATTAACATTACTGCTGACTAATTGCACATGAATCCACGTTATTACAGCTGAAACTAAGCAAAATACACATGCATTTGCTTGTTTTCAGTGCCATTAAAATTCATTCACACTAATTGCACATCAATCTATGTTATTACAGCTACAACTAAGTAAAATACACACGCATTTGCTTGTTTTCAGTAAATGTAACATTCATTCACACTAATTGCACATGAATCTACGTTATTACAGCTGCAACTAACTTAATTACACATGGATTTGCTTGTTTTCAGTGATATTAACATTCATTCACAATAATTGAACATGAATCCACGTTATTACAGTTGAAACTAAGTAAAATACAGATGCATTTGCTTGTTTTCAGTGATATTAACATTACTGCACACTAATTGCACATGAATCCAGGTTATTACAGCTGAAACTAAGTAAAATACACATGCATTTGCTTGTTTTCAGTGATATTAACATTCATTCACACTAATTGCACATGAATCTGCGTTATTACAGCTGAAACCAAG
Source organism: Sanderia malayensis (assembly GCA_013076295.1). Lineage (NCBI taxonomy): Eukaryota > Metazoa > Cnidaria > Scyphozoa > Semaeostomeae > Pelagiidae > Sanderia > Sanderia malayensis. The sequence goes on from RQOL01000327.1 coordinate 9,721, forward strand.
TAAAATACACATGCATTTGCTTGTTTTCATTGATATTAACAATCATTCACACTAATTGCACAAGAATTTACGTCATTTTAGCTGCAACTAAGTAAAATTCGTATGCATTTGCTTGTTTTCAGTGATATTAAAATTCATTCACACTAATTGCACATGAATCTACGTTATTACAGCTGCAACTAAGTAAATTACACATGCATTTGCTTGTTTTCAGTGATATTAACATTCATTCACACTAATTGGACATGATTCCACGTTATTACAGCTGAAACTAAGTAAAATACAAGTGCATTTGCTTGTTTTCAGTGACATTAACATTTATTCACACTAATTGGACATGAATCCACGTTATTACAGCGGAAACTAAGTAAAATACACATGCATTTGCTTGTTTTCAGTGATATTAACATTACTGCACACTAATTGCAATTGAATCTACGTTATTACAGCTGCACCTAAGTAGATTACACATGCATTTGCTTGTTTTCAGTGATATTAATATTGATTCACAGTATTTGCACATGAATCAACGTTATTACAGCTGAAACTAAGTAAAATACAAATGCATTTGCTTGTTTTCAGTGATATTAACATCACTGCACACTAATTGCACATGAATCCACGTTATTAGAGCTGAAACTAATTAAAATACACATGCATTTGCTTGTTTTCAGTGACATTAACATTACTGCACCCTAATTGCACATGAATCCACGGTATTACAGTTGAAACTTAGTGAAATACTTATGCATTTACTTGTTTTAAGTGATTTTTATTTTACTGCACACTAACTGCATATGAATCGACGTTATTACAGCCGAAACTAAGTAAAATACACATGCATTTGCTTGTTTTCAGTAATTGTAACATTCATTCACACTAATTGCACATGAATCTACGTTATTACAGCTGCAACTAAGTAAATTAGACATGCATTTGCTTGTTTTCAGCGATATTAACATTCATTCACACTAATTGCACATGAATCCACGTTATTACAGCTGAAACTAAGTAAAATACACATGCATTTGCTTGTTTTCAGTGATTTTAACATTACTGCTGACTAATTGCACATGAATCCACGTTATTACAGCTGAAACTAAGCAAAATACACATGCATTTGCTTGTTTTCAGTGCCATTAAAATTCATTCACACTAATTGCACATCAATCTACGTTATTACAACTACAACTAAGTAAAATACACACGCATTTGCTTGTTTTCAGTAAATGTAACATTCATTCACACTAATTGCACATGAATCTACGTTGTTACAGCTGAGACTAAGTAAAATACTCATGCATTTGCTTGTTTTCAGTGATATCAACATTACTGCTCACTAACTGCACATGAATCCACGTTATTATAGCTGAAACTAAGTAAAATGCACCCGCATTTGCTTGTTTTCAGTAATTGTAACATTCATTCACACTAATTGCACATGAATCTACGTTATTACAGCTGCAACTAACTTAATTACACATGGATTTGCTTGTTTTCAGTGATATTAACATTCATTCACAATAATTGCACATGAATCTGCGTTATTACAGCTGAAACCAAGTAAAATACACATGCATTTGCTTGTTTTCATTGATATTAACAATCATTCACACTTATTGCACAAGAATTTACGTCATTTTAGCTGCAACTAAGTAAAATTCGTATGCATTTGCTTGTTTTCAGTGATATTAAAATTCATTCACACGAATTGCACATGAATCTACGTTATTACAGCTGCAACTAAGTAAATTACACATGCATTTGCTTGTTTTCAGTGATATTAACATTCATTCACACTAATTGGACATGAATCCACGTTATTACAGCTGAAACTAAGTAAAATACAAGTGCATTTGCTTGTTTTCAGTGACATTAACATTTATTCACACTAATTGGACATGAATCCACGTTATTACAGCTGAAACTAAGTAAAATACACATGCATTTGCTTGTTTTCAGTGATATTAACATTACCGCACACTAATTGCACTTGAATCTACGTTATTACAACTGCAACTAAGTAAATTACACATGCATTTGCTTGTTTTCAGTGATATTAACATTGATTCACACTAAATGCACATGAATACACGTTATGACACCTGAAACTAAGTAAAATACACATGCATTTGCTTTGTTTTCAGTAATTGTAACATTACCGCACACTAATTGCACTTGAATCGACGTTATTACAGCTTCAACTAAGTAAATTACACATGCATTTGCTTGTTTTCAGTAATATTAACATTGATTCACACTAATTGCACATCAATCCACGTTATTACAGCTGAAACAAAGTAAAATAAAAATGCATTTTCTTGTTTTCAGTAATTGTAACATTCATTCACACTAATTGCACATGAACCTACGTTATTACAGCTGCAACTAAGTAAAATACACCCGCATTTGCTTGTTTTCAGTAATTGTAACATTCATTCACACTAATTGCACATGAATCTACGTTATTACAGCTGCAACTAACTAAATTATACATGCATTTGCTTGTTTTCAGTGATATTAACATTCATTCACAATAATTGGACATGAATCCACGTTATTACAGCTGAAACTAAGTAAAATACAGATGCATTTGCTTGTTTTCAGTGATATTAACATTACTGCACACTAATTGCACATGAATCCAGGTTATTACAGCTGAAACTAAGTAAAATACACATGCATTTGCTTGTTTTCAGTGATATTAACATTCATTCACACTAATTGCACATGAATCTGCGTTGTTACAGCTGAAACCAAGTCAAATACACATGCATTTGCTTGTTTTCATTGATATTAACAATCATTCACACTAATTGCACAAGAATTTACGTCATTTTAGCTGCAACTAAGTAAAATTCGTATGCATTTGCTTGTTTTCAGTGATATTAAAGTTCATTCACACTAACTGCACATGAATCTACGTTTTTACAGCTGCAACTAAGTAAATTACACTTGCATTTGCTTGTTTTCAGTGATATTAAGATTCATTCACACTAATTGGACATGAATCCACGTTATTACAGCTGAAACTAAGTAAAATACAAGTGCATTTGCTTGTTTTCAGTGACATTAACATTTATTCACACTAATTGGACATGAATCCACGTTATTACAGCTGAAACTAAGTAAAATACACATGCATTTGCTTGTTTTCAGTGATATTAACATTACCGCACACTAATTGCACTTGAATCTACGTTATTACAGCTGCAACTAAATAAATTACACATGCATTTGCTTGTTTTCAGTGATATTAACATTCATTCACACTAATTGGACATGAATCTACGTTATTACAGCTGCAACTAAGTAAAATAAAAAAGCATTTTCTTGTTTTCAGTAATTGTAATATTCATTCACACTAATTGCACATGAACCTACGTTATTACAGCTGCAACTAAGTAAAATACACCCGCATTTGCTTGTTTTCAGTAATTGTAACATTCATTCACACTAATTGCACATGAATCTACGTTATTACAGCTGCAACTAAGTAAATTACACACGCATTTGCTTGTTTTCAGTGATATTAACATTCATTCACACTAATTGGACTTGAATCCACGTTATTACAGCTGAAAATAAGTAAAATACAAGTGCATTTGCTTGTTTTCAGTGACATTAACATCTATTCACACTAATTGGACATGCATCCACGTTATTACAGCTGAAACTAAGTAAATTACACATGCATTTGCTTGTTTTCAGTGATATTAACATTCATTCACACTAATTGGACTTGAATCCACGTTATTACAGCTGAAAATAAGTAAAATACAAGTGCATTTGCTTGTTTTCAGTGACATTAACATTTATTCACACTAATTGGACATGCATCCACGTTATTACAGCTGAAACTAAGTACAATACACATGCATTTGCTTGTTTTCATTGATATTAACAATCATTCACACTAATTGCACAAGAATTTACGTCATTTTAGCTGCAACTAAGTAAAATTCGTATGCATTTGCTTGTTTTCAGTGATATTAAAGTTCATTCACACTAACTGCACATGAATCTACGTTATTACAGCTGCAACTAAGTAAATTACACTTGCATTTGCTTGTTTTCAGTGATATTAAGATTCATTCACACTAATTGGACATGAATCCACGTTATTACAGCTGAAACTAAGTAAAATACAAGTGCATTTGCTTGTTTTCAGTGACATTAACATTTATTCACACTAATTGGACATGAATCCACGTTATTACAGCTGAAACTAAGTAAAATACACATGCATTTGCTTGTTTTCAGTGATATTAACATTACCGCACACTAATTGCACTTGAATCTACGTTATTACAGCTGCAACTAAATAAATTACACATGCATTTGCTTGTTTTCAGTGTTATTAACATTCATTCACACTAATTGGACATGAATCTACGTTATTACAGCTGCAACTAAGTAAAATAAAAAAGCATTTTCTTGTTTTCAGTAATTGTAACATTCATTCACACTAATTGCACATGAACCTACGTTATTACAGTTGCAACTAAGTAAAATACACCCGCATTTGCTTGTTTTCAGTAATTCTAACATTCATTCACACTAATTGCACATGAATCTACGTTATTACAGCTGCAACTAAGTAAATTACACACGCATTTGCTTGTTTTCAGTGATATTAACATTCATTCACACTAATTGCACATGAATCCACGTTATTACAGCTGAAACTAAGTAAAATACACATGCATTTGCTTGTTTTCAGTGATATTAACATTCATTCACACTAATGCACATGAATCTGCGTTATTACAGCTGAAACCAAGTCAAATACACATGCATTTGCTTGTTTTCATTGATATTAACAATCATTCACACTAATTGCACAAGAATTTACGTCATTTTAGCTGCAACTAAGTAAAATTCGTATGCATTTGCTTGTTTTCAGTGATATTAAAGTTCATTCACACTAACTGCACATGAATCTACGTTATTACAGCTGCAACTAAGTAAATTACACTTGCATTTGCTTGTTTTCAGTGATATTAAGATTCATTCACACTAATTGGACATGAATCCACGTTATTACAGCTGAAACTAAGTAAAATACAAGTGCATTTGCTTGTTTTCAGTGACATTAACATTTATTCACACTAATTGGACATGAATCCACGTTATTACAGCTGAAACTAAGTAAAATACACATGCATTTGCTTGTTTTCAGTGATATTAACATTACCGCACACTAATTGCACTTGAATCTACGTTATTACAGCTGCAACTAATAAATTACACATGCATTTGCTTGTTTTCAGTGATATTAACATTCATTCACACTAATTGGACATGAATCCACGTTATTACAGCTGAAACTAAGTAAAATACACATGCATTTGCTTGCTTTCAGTGATATTAACATTCATTCACACTAATTGCACATGAATCTACGTCATTACAGCTGCAACTAAGTAAATTACACATGCATTTGCTTGTTTTCAGTGACATTAACATTTATTCACACTAATTGGACATGAATCCACGTTATTACAGCTGAAACTAAGTAAAATACACATCCATTTGCTTGTTTTCAGTCATATTAACATTACCGCACACTAATTGCACTTGAATCTACGTTATTACAGCTGCAACTAAGTAAATTACACATGCATTTGCTTGTTTTCAGTGATATTAACATTGATTCACACTAGTTGCACATGAATACACGTTATGACACCTGAAACTAAGTAAAATACACATGCATTTGCTTTGTTTTCAGTAATTGTAACATTACCGCACACTAATTGCACTTGAATCTGCGTTATTACAGCTGAAACCAAGTAAAATACACATGCATTTGCTTGTTTTCATTGATATTAACATTCATTCACACTAATTGCACAAGAATTTACGTCATTTTAGCTGCAACTAAGTAAAATTCGTATGCATTTGCTTGTTTTCGGTGATATTAAAATTCATTCACACTAATTGCACATGAATCTACGTTATTACAGCTGCAACTAAGTAAATTACACATGCATTTGGTTGCTTTCAGTGATATTAACATTCATTCACACTAATTGGACATGAATCCACGTTATTACACCTGAAACTAAATAAAATACACATCCATTTGCTTGTTTCGGTCATATTAACATTACCGCACACTAATTGCACTTGAATCTACGTTATTACAGCTGCAACTAAGTAAATTACACATGCATTTGCTTGTTTTCAGTGATATTAACATTGATTCACACTAATTGCACATGAATACACGTTATGACACCTGGAACTAAGTAAAATACACATGCATTTGCTTTGTTTTCAGTAATTGCAACATTACCGCACACTAATTGCACTTGAATCACTTATTACAGCTCAACTAAGTAAATACACGCATTTGCTGTTTTCAGTAATTAACATTATTCACACTAATTGCACATGAATCACGTTATTACAGCTGAATAATAAAATACAAATGCATTTGCTTGTTTCAGTGATATTAACATTATTCACATAATTGACATAATCCACGTATTACAGCTGAAACTAAGTAAAATACAAGCATTTGCTTGTTTTCAGTATTTAACATTATTCACACTAATTGCACATGAATCCGTTATTACAGCTGAAACTAAGTAAAATACACATGCATTTGCTTGTTTTCAGTATATTAAATTATTCACACTAATTGCACATGAATCTCGTTATTACAGCTGAACTAAGTAAATACAATGCATTTGCTTGTTTTCAGTGATTTACATTATTCACACTAATTGGACATGAATCCACGTTATTACAGCTGAAACTAGAAAATACAATGCATTTGCTTGTTTTCAGTGATATTAACATTACGCACACTAATTGCACTGAATCTACGTTATTACAGCTTCAACTAAGTAGATTACACATGCATTTGCTTGTTTTCAGTGATATTAACATTGATTCACACTAATTGCACATGAATCCACGTTATTACAGCTGAAAGTAAGTAAAATACAAATGCATTTGCTTGTTTAGAGTGATATTAACATTACTGCTCACTAATTGCACATAAATCCACGTCATTACAGCTGAAACTAAGTAAAATACACAGCATTTGCTTGTTTTCAGTAATTGTAACATTCATTCACACTAATTGCACATGAATCTACGTTATTACAGCTGCAACTAAGTAAAATACACCCGCATTTGCTTGTTTTCAGTAATTGTAACATTTATTCACACTAATTGCACATGAATCTACGTTATTACAGCTGCAACTAACTAAATTACACATGCATTTGCTTGTTTTCAGTGATATTAACATTCATTCACAATAATTGGACATGAATCCACGTTATTACAGCTGAAACTAAGTAAAATACAGATGCATTTGCTTGTTTTCAGTGATATTAACATTACTGCACACTAATTGCACATGAATCCAGGTTATTACAGCTGAAACTAAGTAAAATACACATGCATTTGCTTGTTTTCAGTGATATTAAGATTCATTCACACTAATTGCACATGAATCTGCGATATTACAGCTGAAACTAAGTAAAATACAAGTGCATTTGCTTGTTTTCAGTGACATTTACATTTATTCACACTAATTGGACATGAATCCACGTTATTACAGCTGAAACTTAGCAAAATACACATGCATTTGCTTGTTTTCAGTGATATTAACATTACCGCACACTAATTGCACTTGAATCTACGTTATTACAGCTGCAACTAAGTAAATTACACATGCATTTGCTTGTTTTCAGTGATATTAACATTCATTCACACTAATTGGACATTAATCCACGTTATTACAGCTGAAACTAAGTAAATTACACATGCATTTCCTTGTTTTCAGTGATATTAGATTCATTAACACTAATTGCACAAGAATTTACCTCATTTTAGCTGCAACTAAGTAAAATTCGTATGCATTTGCTTGTTTTCAGTGATATTAAAATTCATTCACACTAATTGCACATGAATCTACGTTATTACAGCTGCAACTAAGTAAAATACAAATGCATTTGCTTGTTTTGAGTGATATTAACATTACTGCTCGCTAATTGCCCATAAATCCATGTCATTACAGCTGAAACTAAGTAAAATACACAGGCATTTGCTTGTTTTCAGTAATTGTAACATTCATTCACACTAATTGGACATGAATCCACGTTATTACAGCTGAAACTAAGTAAAATACAAGTGCATTTGCTTATTTTCAGTGACATTAACATTTATTCACACTAATTGGACATGAATCCACGTTATTACAGCTGAAACTAAGTAAAATACACATGCATTTGCTTGTTTTCAGTGATATTAACATTACCGCACACTAATTGCACTTGAATCTACGTTATTACAGCTGCAACTAAATAAATTACACATGCATTTGCTTGTTTTCAGTGTTATTAACATTCATTCACACTAATTGGACATGAATCTACGTTATTACAGCTGCAACTAAGTAAAATAAAAAAGCATTTTCTTGTTTTCAGTAATTGTAACATTCATTCACACTAATTGCACATGAACCTACGTTATTACAGTTGCAACTAAGTAAAATACACCCGCATTTGCTTGTTTTCAGTAATTCTAACATTCATTCACACTAATTGCACATGAATCTACGTTATTACAGCTGCAACTAAGTAAATTACACACGCATTTGCTTGTTTTCAGTGATATTAACATTCATTCACACAATTGCACATGAATCCACGTTATTACAGCTGAAACTAAGTAAAATACACATGCATTTGCTTGTTTTCAGTGATATTAACATTCATTCACACTAATTGCACATGAATCTGCGTTATTACAGCTGAAACCAAGTCAAATACACATGCATTTGCTTGTTTTCATTGATATTAACAATCATTCACACTAATTGCACAAGAATTTACGTCATTTTAGCTGCAACTAAGTAAAATTCGTATGCATTTGCTTGTTTTCAGTGATATTAAAGTTCATTCACACTAACTGCACATGAATCTACGTTATTACAGCTGCAACTAAGTAAATTACACTTGCATTTGCTTGTTTTCAGTGATATTAAGATTCATTCACACTAATTGGACATGAATCCACGTTATTACAGCTGAAACTAAGTAAAATACAAGTGCATTTGCTTGTTTTCAGTGACATTAACATTTATTCACACTAATTGGACATGAATCCACGTTATTACAGCTGAAACTAAGTAAAATACACATGCATTTGCTTGTTTTCAGTGATATTAACATTACCGCACACTAATTGCACTTGAATCTACGTTATTACAGCTGCAACTAAATAAATTACACATGCATTTGCTTGTTTTCAGTGATATTAACATTCATTCACACTAATTGGACATGAATCCACGTTATTACAGCTGAAACTAAGTAAAATACACATGCATTTGCTTGCTTTCAGTGATATTAACATTCATTCACACTAATTGCACATGAATCTACGTCATTACAGCTGCAACTAAGTAAATTACACATGCATTTGCTTGTTTTCAGTGATATTAACATTCATTCACACTAATTGGACATGAATCCACGTTATTACAGCTGAAACTAAGTAAAATACAAGTGCATTTGCTTGTTTTCAGTGACATTAACATTTATTCACACTAATTGGACATGAATCCACGTTATTACAGCTGAAACTAAGTAAAATACACATCCATTTGCTTGTTTTCAGTCATATTAACATTACCGCACACTAATTGCACTTGAATCTACGTTATTACAGCTGCAACTAAGTAAATTACACATGCATTTGCTTGTTTTCAGTGATATTAACATTTGATTCACACTAGTTGCACATGAATACACGTTATGACACCTGAAACTAAGTAAAATACACATGCATTTGCTTTGTTTTCAGTAATTGTAACATTACCGACACTAATTGCACTTGAATCTGCGTTATTACAGCTGAAACCAAGTAAAATACACATGCATTTGCTTGTTTTCATTGATATTAACATTCATTCACACTAATTGCACAAGAATTTACGTCATTTTAGCTGCAACTAAGTAAAATTCGTATGCATTTGCTTGTTTTCGGTGATATTAAAATTCATTCACACTAATTGCACATGAATCTACGTTATTACAGCTGCAACTAAGTAAATTACACATGCATTTGGTTGCTTTCAGTGATATTAACATTCATTCACACTAATTGGACATGAATCCACGTTATTACACCTGAAACTAATAAAATACACATCATTTGCTTGTTTTCAGTCATATTAACATTACCGCACACTAATTGCACTTGAATCTACGTTATTACAGCTGCAACTAAGTAAATTACACATGCATTTGCTTGTTTTCAGTGATATTAACATTGATTCACACTAATTGCACATGAATACACGTTATGACACCTGGAACTAAGTAAAATACACATGCATTTGCTTTGTTTTCAGTAATTGCAACATTACCGCACACTAATTGCACTTGAATCGACCTTATTACAGCTTCAACTAAGTAGATTACACATGCATTTGCTTGTTTTCAGTGATATTAACATTGATTCACACTAATTGCACATGAATCCACGTTATTACAGCTGAAGTAAGTAAAATACAATGCATTTGCTTGTTTAGAGTGATATTAACATTACTGCTCACTAATTGACATAATCCACGTCATTACAGCTGAAACTAAGTAAAATACACAGCATTTGCTTGTTTTCAGTAATGTAACATTCATTCACACTAATTGCACATGAATCTACGTTATTACAGCTGCAACTAAGTAAAATACACACGCATTTGCTTGTTTTCAGTAATTGTAACATTATTCACACTAATTGCACATGAATCTACGTTATTACAGCTGCAACTAATAAATTACACATGCATTTGCTTGTTTTCAGTGATTATTAACATTCATTCACACATAATTGGACCCATGAATCCACGTTATTACAGCTGAAACTAAGTAAAATACAGATGCATTTGCTTGTTTTCAGTGATATTAACATTACTGCACACTAATTGCACATGAATCTACGTTATTACAGCTGAAACTAAGTAAATACACATGCATTTGCTTGTTTTCAGTGATATTAAGATTCATTCACACTAATTGCACATGAATCGCGATTATTACAGCTGAAACTAAGTAAAATACAAGTGCATTTGCTTGTTTTCAGTGACATTTACATTTATTCACACTAATTGGACATGAATCCACGTTATTACAGCTGAAACTTAGAAATACACATGCATTTGCTTGTTTTCAGTGATATTAACATTACCATCACACTAATTGGACTTGAATCTACGTTATTACAGCTGCAACTAAGTAAATTACACATGCATTTGCTTGTTTTCAGTGAATTAACATTATTCACACTAATTGGACATGCATCCACGTTATTACAGCTGAAACTAAGTAAATACACATGCATTTGCTTGTTTTCATGATATTAACAATTCATTCACACTAATTGCACAAGAATTTACGTCATTTTAGCTGCAACTAAGTAAAATTCGTATGCATTTGCTTGTTTTCAGTGATATTAAATCATTCACACTAATGCACATGAATCTACGTTATTACAGCTGCAACTAAGTAAATACAATGCATTTGCTTGTTTTCAGTGATATTAAGATTCATTCACACTAATTGGACTGAATCACGTTATTACAGCTGAAACTAAGTAAAATACAATGCATTTGCTTGTTTTCAGTGACATTAACATTATTCACACTAATTGGACATGAATCCACGTATTACAGCTGAAACTAAGTAAAATACACATGCATTGCTTGTTTTCAGTGATATTAACATTACCGCACACTATTGCACTTGAATCTACGTTATTACAGCTGCAACTAATAAATTACACATGCATTTGCTTGTTTTCAGTGTTATTAACATTCATTCACACTAATTGGACATGAATCTACGTTATTACAGCTGCAACTAAGTAAAATAAAAAAGCATTTCTTGTTTCAGTAATTGTAACATTCATTCACACTAATTGCACATGAACCTACGTTATTACAGTTGCAACTAAGTAAAATACACCCGCATTGCTTGTTTCAGTAATTCTAACATTCATTCACACTAATTGCACATGAATCTACGTTATTACAGCTGCAACTAAGTAAATTACACACGCATTTGCTTGTTTTCAGTGATATTAACATTCATTCACACTAATTGCACATGAATCCACGTTATTACAGCTGAAACTAAGTAAAATACACATGCATTTGCTTGTTTCAGTGATATTAACATTCATTCACACTAATTGCACATGAATCTGCGTTATTACAGCTGAAACCAAGTCAAATACACATGCATTTGCTTGTTTTCATTGATATTAACAATCATTCACACTTAATTGCACAAGAATTTACGTCATTTTTAGCTGCAACTAAGTAAAATTCGTATGCATTGCTTGTTTTCAGTGATATTAAAGTTCATTCACACTAACTGCACATGAATCTACGTTATTACAGCTGCAACTAATAAATTACACTTGCATTTGCTTGTTTTCAGTGATATTAAGATTCATTCACACTAATTGGACATGAATCCACGTTATTACAGCTGAAACTAAGTAAAATACAAGTGCATTGCTTGTTTTTGTTTTTAGGTGACATTAAACATTTATTCACACTGAATTGGACCATGAATTCCACGTTATTACAGCTGAAACTAAGTAAAATACACATGCATTTGCTTGTTTTCAGTGATATTAACATTACCGCACACTAATTGCACTTGAATCTACGTTATTACAGCTGCAACTAAATAAATTACACATGCATTTGCTTGTTTTCAGTGATATAACATTCATTCACACTAATTGGACATGAATCCACGTTATTACAGCTGAAACTAAGTAAAATACACATGCATTTGCTTGCTTTCAGTGATATTAACATTCATTCACACTAATTGCACATGAATCTACGTCATTACAGCTGCAACTAAGTAAATTACACATGCATTTGCTTGTTTTCAGTGATATAACATTCATTCACACTAATTGGACATGAATCCACGTTATTACAGCTGAAACTAAGTAAAATACAAGTGCATTTGCTTGTTTTCAGTGACATTAACATTATTCACACTAATGGACATGAATCCACGTTATTACAGCTGAAACTAAGTAAAATACACATCCATTTGCTTGTTTCAGTCATATTAACATTACCGCACACTAATTGCACTTGAATCTACGTTATTACAGCTGCAACTAAGTAAATTACACATGCATTTGCTTGTTTCAGTGATATTAACATTGATTCACACTAGTTGCACATGAATACACGTTATGACACCTGAAACTAAGTAAAATACACATGCATTTGCTTTGTTTTCAGTAATTGTAACATTACCGCACACTAATTGCACTTGAATCTGCGTATTACAGCTGAAACCAAGTAAAATACACATGCATTTGCTTGTTTTCATTGATATTAACATTCATTCACACTAATGCACAAGATTTACTTTTTAGCTGCAACTAAGTAAAATTCGTATGCATTTGCTTGTTTTCGGTGATATTAAAATTCATTCACACTAATTGCACATGAATCTACGTTATTACAGCTGCAACTAAGTAAATTACACATGCATTTGGTTGCTTTCAGTGATATTAACATTCATTCACACTAATTGGACATGAATCCACGTTATTACACCTGAAACTAAATAAAATACACATCCATTTGCTTGTTTTCGGTCATATTAACATTACCGCACACTAATTGCACTTGAATCTACGTTATTACAGCTGCAACTAAGTAAATTACACATGCATTTGCTTGTTTTCAGTGATATTAACATTGATTCACACTAATTGCACATGAATACACGTTATGACACCTGGAACTAAGTAAAATACACATGCATTTGCTTTGTTTTCAGTAATTGCAACATTACCGCACACTAATTGCACTTGAATCGACCTTATTACAGCTTCAACTAAGTAGATTACACATGCATTTGCTTGTTTTCAGTGATATTAACATTGATTCACACTAATTGCACATGAATCCACGTTATTACAGCTGAAAGTAAGTAAAATACAAATGCATTTGCTTGTTTAGAGTGATATTAACATTACTGCTCACTAATTGCACATAAATCCACGTCATTACAGCTGAAACTGAGTAAAATACACAGGCATTTGCTTGTTTTCAGTAATTGTAACATTCATTCACACTAATTGCACATGAATCTACGTTATTACAGCTGCAACTAAGTAAAATACACCCGCATTTGCTTGTTTTCAGTAATGTAACATTTATTCACACTAATTGCACATGAATCTACGTTATTACAGCTGCAACTAACTAAATTACACATGCATTTGCTTGTTTTCAGTGATATTAACATTCATTCACAATAATTGGACATGAATCCACGTTATTACAGCTGAAACTAAGTAAAATACAGATGCATTTGCTTGTTTTCAGTGATATTAACATTACTGCACACTAATTGCACATGAATCCAGGTTATTACAATTGAAACTAAGTAAAATACACATGCATTTGCTTGTTTTCAGTGATATTAAGATTCATTCACACTAATTGCACATGAATCTGCGATATTACAGCTGAAACTAAGTAAAATACAAGTGCATTTGCTTGTTTTCAGTGACATTTACATTTATTCACACTAATGGACATGAATCCACGTTATTACAGCTGAAACTTAGCAAAATACACATGCATTTGCTTGTTTTCAGTGATATTAACATTACCGCACACTAATTGCACTTGAATCTACGTTATTACAGCTGCAACTAAGTAAATTACACATGCATTTGCTTGTTTTCAGTGATATTAACATTCATTCACACTAATTGGACATGAATCCACGTTATTACAGCTGAAACTAAGTAAATTACACATGCATTTCCTTGTTTTCAGTGATATTAAGATTCATTAACACTAATTGCACAAGAATTTACCTCATTTTAGCTGCAACTAAGTAAAATTCGTATGCATTTGCTTGTTTCAGTGATATTAAAATTCATTCACACTAATTGCACATGAATCTACGTTATTACAGCTGCAACTAAGTAAAATACAAATGCATTTGCTTGTTTTGAGTGATATTAACATTACTGCTCGCTAATTGCCCATAAATCCACGTCATTACAGCTGAAACTAAGTAAAATACACAGGCATTTGCTTGTTTTCAGTAATTGTAACATTCATTCACACTAATTGGACATGAATCCACGTTATTACAGCTGAAACTAAGTAAAATACAAGTGCATTTGCTTGTTTTCAGTGACATTAACATTTATTCACACTAATTGGACATGAATCCACGTTATTACAGCTGAAACTAAGTAAAATACACATGCATTTGCTTGTTTTCAGTGATATTAACATTACCGCACACTAATTGCACTTGAATCTACGTTATTACAGCTGCAACTAAATAAATTACACATGCATTTGCTTGTTTTCAGTGTTATTAACATTCATTCACACTAATTGGACATGAATCTACGTTATTACAGCTGCAACTAAGTAAAATAAAAAAGCATTTTCTTGTTTTCAGTAATTGTAACATTCATTCACACTAATTGCACATGAACCTACGTTATTACAGTTGCAACTAAGTAAAATACACCCGCATTTGCTTGTTTTCAGTAATTCTAACATTCATTCACACTAATTGCACATGAATCTACGTTATTACAGCTGCAACTAAGTAAATTACACACGCATTTGCTTGTTTTCAGTGATATTAACATTCATTCACACAATTGCACATGAATCCACGTTATTACAGCTGAAACTAAGTAAAATACACATGCATTTGCTTGTTTTCAGTGATATTAACATTCATTCACACTAATTGCACATGAATCTGCGTTATTACAGCTGAAACCAAGTCAAATACACATGCATTTGCTTGTTTTCATTGATATTAACAATCATTCACACTAATTGCACAAGAATTTACGTCATTTTAGCTGCAACTAAGTAAAATTCGCATGCATTTGCTTGTTTTCAGTGATATTAAAGTTCATTCACACTAACTGCACATGAATCTACGTTATTACAGCTGCAACTAAGTAAATTACACTTGCATTTGCTTGTTTTCAGTGATATTAAATTCATTCACACTAATTGGACATGAATCCACGTTATTACAGCTGAAACTAAGTAAAATACAAGTGCATTTGCTTGTTTTCATGACATTAACATTTATTCACACTAATTGACATGAATCCACGTTATTACAGCTGAAACTAAGTAAAATACACATGCATTTGCTTGTTTTCAGTATATTACATACGCACCTAATTGCACTTGAATCTACGTTATTACAGCTGCAACTAAATAAATTACACATGCATTTGCTTGTTTTCAGTGATATTAACATTCATTCACACTAATTGACAGAATCCACGTTATTACAGCTGAAACTAAGTAAAATACACATGCATTTGCTTGCTTTCAGTGATATTAACATTCATTCACACTAATTGCACATGAATCTACGTCATTACAGCTGCAACTAAGTAAATTACACATGCATTTGCTTGTTTTCAGTGATATTAACATTCATTCACACTAATTGGACATGAATCCACGTTATTACAGCTGAAACTAAGTAAAATACAAGTGCATTTGCTTGTTTTCAGTGACATTAACATTTATTCACACTAATTGGACATGAATCCACGTTATTACAGCTGAAACTAAGTAAAATACACATCCATTTGCTTGTTTTCAGTCATATTAACATTACCGCACACTAATTGCACTTGAATCTACGTTATTACAGCTGCAACTAAGTAAATTACACATGCATTGCTTGTTTTCAGTGATATTAACATTGATTCACACTAGTTGCACATGAATACACGTTATGACACCTGAAACTAAGTAAAATACACATGCATTTGCTTTGTTTTCAGTAATTGTAACATTACCGCACACTAATTGCACTTGAATCTGCGTTATTACAGCTGAAACCAAGTAAAATACACATGCATTTGCTTGTTTTCATTGATATTAACATTCATTCACACTAATTGCACAAGAATTTACGTCATTTTAGCTGCAACTAAGTAAAATTCGTATGCATTTGCTTGTTTTCGGTGATATTAAAATTCATTCACACTAATTGCACATGAATCTACGTTATTACAGCTGCAACTAAGTAAATTACACATGCATTTGGTTGCTTTCAGTGATATTAACATTCATTCACACTAATTGGACATGAATCCACGTTATTACACCTGAAACTAAATAAAATACACATCCATTTGCTTGTTTTCAGTCATATTAACATTACCGCACACTAATTGCACTTGAATCTACGTTATTACAGCTGCAACTAAGTAAATTACACATGCATTGCTTGTTTTCAGTGATATTAACATTGATTCACACTAATTGCACATGAATACACGTTATGACACCTGGAACTAAGTAAAATACACATGCATTTGCTTTGTTTTCAGTAATTGCAACATTACCGCACACTAATTGCACTTGAATCGACCTTATTACAGCTTCAACTAAGTAGATTACACATGCATTTGCTTGTTTTCAGTGATATTAACATTGATTCACACTAATTGCACATGAATCCACGTTATTACAGCTGAAAGTAAGTAAAATACAAATGCATTTGCTTGTTTAGAGTGATATTAACATTACTGCTCACTAATTGCACATAAATCCACGTCATTACAGCTGAAACTAAGTAAAATACACAGGCATTTGCTTGTTTTCAGTAATTGTAACATTCATTCACACTAATTGCACATGAATCTACGTTATTACAGCTGCAACTAAGTAAAATACACCCGCATTTGCTTGTTTTCAGTAATTGTAACATTTATTCACACTAATTGCACATGAATCTACGTTATTACAGCTGCAACTAACTAAATTACACATGCATTTGCTTGTTTTCAGTGATATTAACATTCATTCACAATAATTGGACATGAATCCACGTTATTACAGCTGAAACTAAGTAAAATACAGATGCATTTGCTTGTTTTCAGTGATATTAACATTACTGCACACTAATTGCACATGAATCCAGGTTATTACAGCTGAAACTAAGTAAAATACACATGCATTTGCTTGTTTTCAGTGATATTAAGATTCATTCACACTAATTGCACATGAATCTGCGATATTACAGCTGAAACTAAGTAAAATACAAGTGCATTTGCTTGTTTTCAGTGACATTTACATTTATTCACACTAATTGGACATGAATCCACGTTATTACAGCTGAAACTTAGCAAAATACACATGCATTTGCTTGTTTTCAGTGATATTAACATTACCGCACACTAATTGCACTTGAATCTACGTTATTACAGCTGCAACTAAGTAAATTACACATGCATTTGCTTGTTTTCAGTGATATTAACATTCATTCACACTAATTGGACATGAATCCACGTTATTACAGCTGAAACTAAGTAAATTACACATGCATTTCCTTGTTTTCAGTGATATTAAGATTCATTAACACTAATTGCACAAGAATTTACCTCATTTTAGCTGCAACTAAGTAAAATTCGTATGCATTTGCTTGTTTTCAGTGATATTAAAATTCATTCACACTAATTGCACATGAATCTACGTTATTACAGCTGCAACTAAGTAAAATACAAATGCATTTGCTTGTTTTGAGTGATATTAACATTACTGCTCGCTAATTGCCCATAAATCCACGTCATTACAGCTGAAACTAAGTAAAATACACAGGCATTTGCTTGTTTTCAGTAATTGTAACAGTCATTCACACTAATTGCACTTGAATGTACGTTATTACAGCTGCAATTTTGCAGATTACACATGCATTTGCTTGTTTTCAGTTATATTAACATTGATTCACACTAATTGCACATCAATGCACGGTATAATAGCTGCAACTATGTAAATTACACATGCATTTGCTTGTTTTCAGTGATATTAACATTCATGCACACTACTTGGACATGAATCTACGTCTTTACAGCTGCAAATAAGTAAATTACACATGCATTTGCTTGTTTTCAGTGATATTAACATTCATTCACACTAATTGGACATGAATCCACGTTATTACAGCTGAAAGTAAGTAAAATACACATGCATTTGCTTGTTTTCAGTGATATTAACATTACTGCACACTAATTGCAATTGAATCTACGTTATTACAGCTGCACCTAAGTAGATTACACATGCATTTGCTTGTTTTCAGTGATATTAATATTGATTCACAGTATTTGCACATGAATCCACGTTATTACAGCTGAAACTAAGTAAAATACAAATGCATTTGCTTGTTTTCAGTGATATTAACATCACTGCACACTAATTGCACATGAATCCACGTAATTAGAGCTGAAACTAATTAAAATACACATGCATTTGCTTGTTTTCAGTGACATTAACATTACTGCACCCTAATTGCACATGAATCCACGGTATTACAGTTGAAACTTAGTGAAATACTTATGCATTTACTTGTTTTAAGTGATTTTATTTTACTGCACACTAATGCATATGAACCGACGTTATTACAGCCGAAACTAAGTAAAATACACATGCATTGCTTGTTTTCAGTAATTGTAACATTCATTCACACTAATTGCACATGAATCTACGTTATTACAGCTGCAACTAAGTAAATTAGACATGCATTTGCTTGTTTTCAGCGATATTAACATTCATTCACACTAATTGCACATGAATCCACGTTATTACAGCTGAAACTAAGTAAAATACACATGCATTTGCTTGTTTTCAGTGATATTAACATTACTGCTGACTAATTGCACATGAATCCACGTTATTACAGCTGAAACTAAGCAAAATACACATGCATTTGCTTGTTTTCAGTGCCATTAAAATTCATTCACACTAATTGCACATCAATCTATGTTATTACAGCTACAACTAAGTAAAATACACACGCATTTGCTTGTTTTCAGTAAATGTAACATTCATTCACACTAATTGCACCTGAATCTACGTTGTTACAGCTGAGACTAAGTAAAATACAGATGCATTTGCTTGTTTTCAGTGATATTAACATTACTGCACACTAATTGCACATGAATCCAGGTTATTACAGCTGAAACTAAGTAAAATACACATGCATTTGCTTGTTTTCAGTGATATTAACATTCATTCACACTAATTGCACATGAATCTGCGTTATTACAGCTGAAACCAAGTAAAATACACATGCATTTGCTTGTTTTCATTGATATTAACAATCATTCACACTAATTGCACATGAATCTACGTTATTACAGCTGCAACTAAGTAAATTACACACGCATTTGCTTGTTTTCAGTGATATTAACATTCATTCACACTAATTGGACTTGAATCCACGTTATTACAGCTGAAAAAAAGTAAAATACAAGTGCATTTGCTTGTTTTCAGTGACATTAACATTTATTCACACTAATTGGACATGCATCCACTTTATTACAGCTGAAACTAAGTAAAATACACATGCATTTGCTTGTTTTCAGTGTTATTAACATTCATTCACACTAATTGCACATGAATCTGCGTTATTACAGCTGAAACCAAGTCAAATACACATGCATTTGCTTGTTTTCATTGATATTAACAATCATTCACACTAATTGCACAAGAATTTACGTCATTTTAGCTGCAACTAAGTAAAATTCGTATGCATTTGCTTGTTTTCAGTGATATTAAAGTTCATTCACACTAACTGCACATGAATCTACGTTATTACAGCTGCAACTAAGTAAATTACACTTGCATTTGCTTGTTTTCAGTGATATTAAGATTCATTCACACTAATTGGACATGAATCCACGTTATTACAGCTGAAACTAAGTAAAATACAAGTGCATTTGCTTGTTTTCAGTGACATTAACATTTATTCACACTAATTGGACATGAATCCACGTTATTACAGCTGAAACTAAGTAAAATACACATGCATTGCTTGTTTCAGTGATATTAACATTACGCACACTAATTGCACTGAATCTACGTTATTACAGCTGCAACTAAATAAAATACACATGCATTTGCTTGTTTTCAGTGATATTAACATTCATTCACACTAATTGGACATGAATCCACGTTATTACAGCTGAAACTAAGTAAAATACACATGCATTTGCTTGCTTTCAGTGATATTAACATTCATTCACACTAATTGCACATGAATCTGCGTTATTACAGCTGAAACCAAGTAAAATACACATGCATTTGCTTGTTTTCATTGATATTAACATTCATTCACACTAATTGCACAAGAATTTACGTCATTTTAGCTGCAACAAAGTAAAATTCGTATGCATTTGCTTGTTTTCAGTGATATTAAAATTCATTCACACTAATTGCACATGAATCTACGTTATTACAGCTGCAACTAACTAAATTACACATGCATTTGCTTGTTTTCAGTGATATTAACATTCATTCACACTAATTGGACATGAATCCACGTTATTACAGCTGAAACTAAGTAAAATACAGATGCATTTGCTTGTTTTCAGTGATATTAACTTTACTGCACACTAATTGCACATGAATCCAGGTTATTACAGCTGAAACTAAGTAAAATACACATGCATTTGCTTGTTTTCAGTGATATTAACATTCATTCACACTAATTGCACAAGAATTTACGTTATTATAGCTGCAACTAAGTAAAATTCATATGCATTTGCTTGTTTTCAGTGATATTAGAATTCATTCACACTAATTGCACATGAATCTACGTCATTACAGCTGCAGCTAAGTAAATTACACATGCATTTGCTTGTTTTCAGTGATATTAACATTCTTTCACACTAATTGGACATGAATCCACGTTATTACAGCTGAAACTAAGTAAAATACAAGTGCATTTGCTTGTTTTCAGTGACATTAACATTTATTCACACTAATTGGACATGAATCCACGTTATTACAGCTGAAACTAAGTAAAATACACATCCATTTGCTTGTTTTCAGTCATATTAACATTACCGCACACTAATTGCACTTGAATCTACGTTATTACAGCT
>RQOL01000328.1:0-23141 GCA_013076295.1 Sanderia malayensis
TGAGGTATGTTGGTTTGTACTTACCTGAGCCCGTGTTCACACATGGTCAGTTATATGTGGCCATGTCAAGAGCAACATCATTTAACGGGCTCAAAGTATACCTCCAGAGGAAACACACAGGAAAACAAAGAACATTGTTTTCCAGAAGTCCTGTAAAGGCTTCATCCTAGAGCGACCATCTGCACAGTTGCTCTACAGAGGGCTGCCTACCAAAACGCACATACACACATTCAAGGGTACGGGTATTGTGTGTCAACGCAGATCACGTCGCACATAAGTGTGATGTACAGCCGTTACTGGCACCTTCTAGAATGCATTCATTCTAGATAACACTGATCTGCGGAGACCAACTGGACATTACACCATCCACATGTCCAGGGGTGACTGCACCACACACAGCAGTCGGCACAGTCCTGAATCCTGCGTAGCGCCCGATTATTAAGAGTTATGCGTTGCCATTTTCTCCGATATTGCCTATGGGAAAGTGGATTTCCTTACTCTGTGAAAACTGCAAGTTGTCCCTTAAGGATAGTTACTTTTTGCAAAACATCGCACTATCAATAACATCCCCCTCTCCTTTTAATACATGAAAACTTGATCTAAACTATAGAGGCCCCTTTAGTGTTTACTGTTATATACTTCCAAATTTCAATTGCACTTTTCACCAACAAGGAAAACTCGAACAAAGGTTACTCCTTGACGCTGGTGTTCGAGCTTTTAACTAATGTAACCGGCAATCTTATTCTTTTTTTGCTATGTACAAACGTAATCCTCAAACAAACGACCGCGGTTATTGAAAGAATACATTCACGCCGTGGCACAGATGTATGCTTGCTGAGAGTGAAGTGCTATTGAAGAATCCAAATTGAGGTACTGTCATTTTGCTAAACACGTCGCTTAACCAATCAATTTTGCAACCTGAACTACGGATTGTATGGATCAATTTTTATGGATATTGACAATTCACCAATTCTTTGAATAGTAAACTCTATCATGACTGAACCTTTCGCATTCGTACTTCGCATACAATACAAATATCTATCCAAATCCTTTCAAAACATGTTTTTTGTACTGTAGTATATCTTTCAGATCTTCCGCATTAATATAACGTTTTTAAATAGCGATTTACGTATTCAATAGCAGATAATCAGGAGATAGATCGTTAGAGTTTCAATATTCATATATTTGTGTATTTGTCCCATATAAATCTCCATTCAATAATATCATAACAAAATTTATTGACTTCGTTTTTAATTAGATGCATTTCTGCTAATATCATTGAAACGAGGCGAGACTTCTGTCTCCCATTTCAAACGCCTTTGTGCTGTCTATGTATGATTTTCATCTATGTTATGTCTCATCATCGCACTATTGTTGCCTGTCGGGTTAAGTTTCTGTCTGCCAACAATGGCATCGAGTTGGATTTTTTGCTGAACTCAATGAAATTATACCTCATAAAGCCTTCCTGGCTCAAAGGAAACAACTACCTTGCTGTTCACCAAAGGTAAATAAGGTTCATTTTCATTTTGGACAATCAAACAATGGATATTTAGATATAAGCGAATTTGACTGAAATGAGAGAAAATAAAGGTGATGTACTTATTGACATAAAGGAAACAACTAGGCTGCTATGAATCAGAGGTCAACAATCTATATTTTCACCTTCATCCCTTTGAATTTGATATGTTATGTGGAAATTGCTTACTTAGGCCATTTCTATTTACTCACGGTTTACATATAGTTTGTTAGCCAGAATTCTGGAAATTCTCCAATATTTTTTTCACTTCTTTGTTTTCAAGAAATGTGCATTGCTCTACCAACATCTTCCTGGGGTTTTTATTTCCGTGAATATAGTTCCTAACCAATTTATTGACTTTGTGGCTGCCTTCTTTGTTTTACAAGCAAAGCTCATTGATATCCCAACATGAACCCTGCTTTCAATTTCTGTTTATCCAAGATGTTTAATTGTTGTAATGTACATGAAGGAAACCAGTGAAAGTCAAGTTCAAGCCCTGGGAAAAATCCACACTTTATTTACTTACCCCCTTACTCATTGCACATGCATTGCTTATCTCTTTTGTCTAACACACTCATTAATGCTCTTTTCCTATTTTTTGTACAGATTCATTTAGTCAAATGCAATGGAAAATTAAGTCAATGGTTCAAAATGTTCTCTTCAAATTATTTCCCAAGTCAGGTATAATATTCAAGGTATGATGTTCTTCTGTTCCATATTGAATCAATTAATGCACCTTGCTTGGAAGCAGAGTGAATAAATAAAGGCTAAAATAATATTTCTACATTGACTACACTAAATGTTTTCTTAACAAATCACTTACAGTATTCTAAACCTGTAGTACTTAATTCTCCCACATTTTCACTTAATGATGTTCCTTATCAGGCAGATGTGTTGTCGAAACTCAGTGTGCCAGGCACAGACGGCAACGATTTCACCAACCATTTACAGCACAACATTTTCAAATTTAGTGGGAAGCATACATTGTATCAATCACTGATAGAATCCTCCATTACATTGGACAAAACAAGCTAAGATGGCTCTTACCACACAAGCAAACATTATTAATGCATTTTTAATAATGTATATGTGCATAAATATGTCTTTCTTATCTTACTTGAATATTGAGAGTCTTGCATGATAAGTTTCCCATTGTAGAAATCTTTTTAACCAGAACCTCATAGTGTATCGTGTCTCCTCATTCCTTCACTGTAGAAGTGCTTGACAAAGTATTTCTGTTTTTTTTTTAATCAACAACATTCTAATTGTATATATCATTGACACTTGCTTATGTTTTCAGTATATAGACACCGTATTACATGAGCTGTACTACCATCTTACAATGTGTCTTATATCATAAAGAGCTTTCCCATACAATTAACATGCAAGCACAGAAACTTATTGAATCCTCGGAACAATTACAACATAATGGCAACTTGAAGTTACAAGCTTTTTTATAAGGAACCTACATGTATAAGGTAGACAACTTAAGGAACGTTTACTACTACAGGCCAAATCACTAAGGCATCTCTTAATTTTTAGTATATTAATATTTCCGCACTATTCAAGATTAGGAAGCCGGTTCCATTGATTTTCAGTACTTTTACATTATATGAAGCTTCTTCATGTGTTAACCTCTTATCCTTTCACACAGCAAAACGATGAATTTGAATGTTTTTCTTGCGTTAATTATGTCCACCAAATGCCAAACTTAAAATTAAAGACATTTTACCACTACAAAGTGGTCAAAGGATCTCAAAATAACGAACCTAAACAACTAGGCCCTCAGCTAGGTTCCTTATAAAAAAACGTGTGTTCTCATCGCAATTGTAGTTTGTAGTTCTAATAGTAATCGCATAATTGCAAGTTCTGTTGCTCTTGAAAACTACAATCGCAATACAATCAATGCAGCACCACGTAATGTCCTGGAGCTAATACTACTATCATCAGATTTCCACGGGAATTTCGGCGTCCTAGCAACAACAATAGTGGCGCGAAATTTAAAATTTCTCTTGCGTCATACAGGACATAGCGTGCGTAAAATTTTTTTTCAACCCACAACAAGAAAAACAACAATTTACGTAAGTACATGTATTTTTAATGTTGCTTTTACTTTCACATGAAAATACAGGCTATTTATAACTAAACAGCTTTAAAAAAGCTCAAAGTGCTATATTTTATGTCACAATTGCCATTGCAGTGGATATTATAACAATAACAATTTTATCCTTAACAGGTTCACTTGAGATAGATAAATTTTGTGACTACTGCTACGGTAAGTTCATGTATTCAGTTCTGCGTTTTCTGCCTGCCGTTAGTCTCTCCTTTTCATTGTAAGAAAGATAATTATTATTCATTATCTGCAGAAAATAAAACTGTGTCATATCAACACATTCAAAGTATATATTATTGAAACACCAAGAGAACTGCAGAGGCAAATTCAAACAACTGATAGCTTATTAACTCACCTTTCATTGAATGACAATGACAATATGTTTATATATAGTGTAAACATGGAGACTGAAAATGACGTTCCCATGAACGAAGAAACCACAGTTGAGCCTGAACTTGAAGTTGAGCAAGAAGTTGAAGTTCAGCCTGAAGTTGCCAACACTGTGGCAAAGGAACCCACAGTGGTTTATTGTGGAGAAGAAACTAAGGTAGCATTAAAAAATACTTTCATCCATATATTGATAAATCTAAATAAATGTTATGCATAGATTATCAAACTGCTTTACAAGGAAACACAATTGTATCCTATGCAAGTCACTGTTTTTAATATATTGTTCTCATATTAATCCTAGCTAATTGACTTTAGTGATATTGCGTCACTAAAAAGGCAATGTGCCTTCAAGTTCAACGCCATTAAAAGAGGCACAAAATTTCATTTTGTGAGCACCGAAGGCCGGCATCTGACAAAGGAAGAAATATCGTAAGTTGCAATGCAATATTCCCATCTCATCTGTGAAACATACCAATAAATAATATAATATACAATAATTAATGGAAGCTTCATCCCAAATCAAGAGAGCACTAATATATTAATATATTAATAAATTAATATATATTTAACAAAGGATGAAATAGCGTAAGTTGCAATGCAATATTTCTATCTCATCTGTGTGTATAACATATTGCTTACTTTCAACTCCTTCTGTAACAATGACTTTTTCTCTACAGGAAATCTGAAGAAATAAAAATAAAATTTACAGCAAAAAAAACATTCAAAAAATATAAAAAACCACAAAAAAAAAATAAAGAAAATAAAGTAGAGGCGCACACGAGGTGCATGTGGGCAGATGTGCCCACAAAAGAAATTTTGTCTTTAGTTAGGGGCAGAGACAAAAAATAATTGTAAGTGTTAATGTTGTCTTTTGTTGGTGTTAATGTTTGTCTTTTGTTGGTTTTCTCTCCATGTTATTTGTTTGTTTTATTTCATTTTAAAATTATACATTATCCTGATAACAGTGAATAATAATAACATTTTAGAAAATTATAACAAGACTATTACCTTTCAAAAACCATGCATTTGGCCAACAAATATTTGCCACCAACAGTACCTTTAAACTCTTCTTTCATATGCTGTGACACAAACCCTAAAAATTTGCAAGAAATGTATTTCAAAAACCCGTCTTTATAAATGAACTAGATGCCTTTCGGAAGCGTAATGATCTCCTATAATTGAATACTTACCTGAAGAACAGTCAAAAATTGCCTCCATTAACATGGCGCTACACAAGTTATGCACCACCTAAAATGCACAAATAGTACATGTAATAAAATGTAAAAAGAACACAATCTTATATCATCTTCAAATACAGACAATGTGTCATATCTCTAGCATCCTTTTTCTTACATGTGGCCTATTCTCAAGGGATTTTGTCAAATACTATATTTCCTAAAGTCTTATACGCTGGTAAAATGAATCAAAACCTTAACAGAAACGCTACAGATTTATTTTAAAGATGTAACTTGAAAGATCGCAATGATATGGTACGATCTGGAAAACCAACTTACCATTGCCAGTGACCCACTCATGAACAAAAAAGACGAAAGGAAGGACGCACTGCCAGCATGTTCTTTGTTCAGCCCAATCCAACTCAATCAGAAAATTACGTCAAAACCAGACTGCATAACAATAAAATTTGTTGTATGATTTTGATTTATGCTGTCTTTCGTCAACGTAGCAATTTTTCATATTGGTGGTTGTGCTGTCCCAATATTCGTTTCCAAAATCTTGGATCGCAACGGAACTTGATGCTAAAATAAAACAAAATAAAGCTGACAAACACATTCATTTTGCCGTAGGTGAGGGGTAAGTAGAGTTTACTTTTAGTTTCACCCCATTCAAGTTGACATTTAAACTACAAATTTCTTAGGCCAATTGTATAATCGGTTTTGTCTGTCTGTAACTGTAATGTCATACTATAAAGTCATGTCATACTGATCAATATTAATTTCTTTATTTCCTTTCATATTGACATACATTAAATCAACATCAAGGGAAATTAAACTCGACAGATTTTCTCTTTATTTAACATTATTTTTGAACTTAAGATGTCATGGTCTCTGTAACCTCTATTTTCAGGCAGGTTCATAAGTTTCCCCCCCTTCCTATTGTATCCTATTGTTTACCAAGTGCTGATTGCTATCCTATAATAACAACGCCTGTAAACAGCACATGCTGTAAGGCAACCTTTTTCAAATTCCTCATTTATATTTATTCATCCACGCTAAATGGACCCTCTTAATCATGTGAAAGAGAGGAAACTATTGTTGCTCAAGTCACACTTAATTTTTGCTATGAGGACTTTTAATATATTCTTAGTACTACGTTACAATACAGTCAAGAAAGTCCCAATTGTTATTCCAGTTAAACAAAGTCACCAATTATGAAAAAGCCATTTTATGCCATCAACTTATTCAGCTCCCAAGGGCTATCTTATCAAAATCCAATTATTTTTTACCCTCGATAGTAATATACCAACATGTTAAATATAATATAATTTGTTTCTTTCACGTTGTAGATCTACTGATATACATCTTTGTACAAATGCAAGTATTGGAGGCTATATACCTATTGCTTTATTAAAAATCAATGCGTCAGTATCATCTTATCATGGAAACAAAAGCATACCTCTGTAAGTCAACATTAATTTAAATTCTGGATGCTCATCATAGATCATCCTTTACTGTTAATATTAGCTTGACAAAGGACCACAGCCAAGTCTCAATGGATGCACTCAACTAACAGCAGGCTAATTGTTGTTGTCCCTAAAACAAAACAAACTTTGATGTTGCATCTTATCTACTATAACATCAGTACGAGGCTTATCTCAAAGAACGAGGACTTCAAATGAAAACGAGGCTGATCGCTAAAACTAATTTTCATGCATGTTAAACACTGCAATCGTGACAATAGATAGACAGGGGAGCCAGGGCAAACCAAAACAATGTACGTGGGGTGGGAAAGGGCATGAGCGTTAGCGAATGCAGCGCACGAAGTGCGCCAACCATATTAAACTTTTTTTACTTGAGGGACTCCGGGAAGCGAGCGTAGCGAGCACCCCCGGCTAGTCTATATATAATAAAATGTGATCACACGTGACCAGGAGGAGCTCAACAAAGGGCTATTGTCTCCGGAACAATCGACGTTCGAAAAACAATGGGATCAAAGGAATTTCCTTGATATCATAAAGGCTTTTTTCCAGGGGGTCAATAAGGGTGCAAATTGGTATCAAAATGATCGCTGCAATGCGCTGATCACAGTAAAGTATGTGGCTAATTTCTACTCCAAATGGTTCGGGAGTTATGGCCAATTTTGTGTTCCGACTTTCCAGAAAGTTCCGAGGACGGAGTTAATGAGATGCAAAACGAGCATGGAGAAGCACGTGTTTTTTTGGTGAAAAGGGCGGCAAGTTGCTCCGGTTTAAGCGTGAATACGTGCCGGAAATCAATTGTAAAGACGTGTCAATTGTTGTCAGGACCTGTGGAGACAATTGGTGGACAATTATTTCAAGGTATTTCCTTTATCAATTGTTTTTTGCTTTAAATAGCACGAGTTTTGTTTTGTTTAACCTCACGTTTTTCTGTCGGCTCGAGGGCCTAACCAAAACACGAAGACAATTTTGATTTTCTCGGGTCGTTCTTGGCCGATTTTCTCCATTTAAACTTTCGATAACTGTTTATTTACACGAGAACTAAAGTTATCTGGGGTTGTTTTTTTTGTTTTGTCGATTTTCCTCTGTTTTTGGACAGTTTTGGCCGAGTTTGGGTTTTGCTGCAAAACACGAAATTTTCAAGCAACACGCGTTTTTTTTGCATTCGCGAAACTAAATTTTTAACCTGCCAAAACTTTGTTTTTTTCACCCAAATACTTTCGATAAATGTTCGCCAAGCTATTAGCTTCATGTTGATTTTTTCGTGGGGTGTGTAGGACAAAAATTGGCCACGCTAATGTAATTTCAAAGTTGGTGACTCATGTTTGCAAAGCTGTTTTTTATAGGGGTTTGATTGCACGGCTATTTTTGATGAAGAAAATCATGTCTTGGACTTCAAAAATTTACAACTAAAATTGCGAAAAGCTTTTCATATGCACCCAAGTACTTTCGATATTTATTTGCCAAGGTATTAGCTTCATGCTGGTGTAATATGAGTTCAAATGGACAAATTTTGACCAAGTTAAGGGAATTTTTGTGTTCTTAAAGTTGGCTGATGAATAAATTTTTTCACGGTATTTGTGATGGGCTGCACTAAATACTCTCTTAAAATTCAAAACAACACTGTTAAGAAATGTGAATATATTTATCGGATTCGCTGTTTCCTTAGCTACAGTTTGATATATTTTTTATTACAGATTGAGTTTAAATTTTCCAAGATTGATTAAATTTTTGAAGGCAACTTTTTTTTTTTAAACTTCACACTGAAGCTAGCAACTTTCGGAAGCGGTTTTCAGGGGGCGGCGTTGGCGCGGGGCGGTCGCTTGGCAGGGGGGAAGATTCGACCTCCCACCTTTACTTCTTTAGAAATGTGGCGTCCTGTGTATTGTAGGTATGTATTGTAGGGTACGTTATGTAGGGTATGTATTGTAGGGTATGTATTGTAGGGTATATATTGTAGGGTATGTATTGTAGGGTATGTATTTTAGGGTATGTATCGTAGGGTATGTATCGTAGGGTATGTATCGTAGAGTATGTATTGTAGGGTATGTATTGTAGGGTATGTATTGTAGGGTATGTATTGTAGGGTATGTATCGTAGGGTATGTATCGTAGGGTATGTATCGTATGGTATTTATTGTAGGTTGTATGTAGGGTATGTATCGTAGGGTATGTCTTGTAAGGTATGTCTTGTAGGGTATGTAATGTAGGGTATGTATTGTAGGGTATGTATTGTAGGGTATGTATTGTAGGGTATGTATTGTAAGATATGTATTGTAGGGTATGTATTGTAGGGTATGTATCGTAGGGTATGTATCGTAGGGTATATATCGTAGGGTATGTATTGTAGGGTATGTATTGTAGGGTATGTATTGTAGGGTATGTATCGTAGGGTATGTATCGTATGGTATGTATTGTAGGGTATGTATCGTAGGGTATGTATCGTAGGGTATGTATTGTAAGGTATGTATTGTAGGGTATGTATTGTAGGGTATGTATTGTAGGGTATGTATTTTAGGGTGTGTATTGTAGGGTATGTATGTATGTATGGGCATGAGCGGTAGCGAATGCAGCGCGCGAAGCGCGCCAACCAGATTAAACTTTGTTTACTTGACGGGCTCCGGGGAGGGAGCGAAGCGACCGAACCTGGCTCATGTATGTATGTATGTATGTATGTATGTATGTATGTATGTATGTATGTATGTATGTATGTATGTATGTAGGTATGTATGTATGTAGGTATGTATGTATGTATGTATGTACGTATGGGCATGAGCGGGAGCGAATGCAGCGCGCGAAGCGCACCAACCACATTAAACTTTTGTTGCTTGGGGGGCTCCGGGGAGGGAGCGTAGCGACCGGGCCCCCGGCTAGTCTATATATACTATTCTACGGTCACACGTGACCCGCCGACTGTGAACAATGGGCTATTGTTTGTTGAACAATCGACGTTCGACAAAACAATGGGATCAAAGGAATTTCGCTGTGATCAAAAAGGCTTTTTACCTGGGAGTCAATAAGGGTGCAAATTGGTATCAAAATGATCGCTGCATTATGCCAATGAAAGTAAAGCAATCCGCTAATTTCTAACCCCAGCGGTTCGGGAGTTATAGCCCATTTTGTGTTCCGACTTTCTAGAAAGTTCCGAGGACGGAGTTAATGAGATGCAAAACGAGCAGGGAGAAGCACTTGTTTTTTTAGTTGAACGGGCGGCAAGTTGCTCGGGTTTAAACGAGAATACCTGCCGGAAATCAATTGTAAAGACGTGTCAATTGTTGTCGAGACCTGTGGAGACAATTGGTGGACAATTATTTCAAGGTATTTCCTTTATTCAATTGTTTTTGGCTTTAAATAGAACGAGTTTTGTTTTGTTTCACCTCACGTTTTTCTTTCGGCTCGAGGGCCTAACCAAAACACGAAGACACTTTTGATTTTCTCGGGTCGTTCTGGGCCGATTTTCTCCATTTAAACTTTCGATAACTGTTTATTTACACAAGAACTAAAGTTATATGGCTTTGGTTTTTTTGTTTTGTTGATTTTCCTCTGTTTTTGGACAGTTTTAGCTGAGTTTGGATTTTGCTGAAAAGCACGAAATTTTCAAGCAACACGCGTGTGTTTTGCATTTGCGAAAATTAATTTTTAACCTGCCAAAACTTTGTTTTTTTTCACCTAAATACATTCGATAAATGTTCGCCAAGCTATTAGCTTCATGTTGATATTTTCATGGGGTGTGTAGGACAAAAATTGGCCACGTTAATTCAATTTGAAAGTTGGTGAATCGTGTTTTAAATGCTATCTTTTTCACGGGTTTGATTTCAGGGCTATTTTTGATGAACAAAATCATGTCTTGGACTTCAAAAATGTACAACTAAAATTGCGAAAAGCATTTCAAATGCACCCAATTACTTTCGATACTTATTCGCCAAGGTATCAGCTTCATGTTGGTGTAATTTGAGTTAAAATGGACAAAGTTTGACCAAGTTAGGGGAATTTTTATGTTTTTAAAGTTGGCTGATGAATAAATTTTTTCACGGCTTTTGACTTGGGCTGCACTAAATACTCGCTTAAAATTCAAAACAACACTGTTGAGAAATGTGAATATTTTTATCGGATTCGCTGTTTTCTTAGCTACAGTTTGATATAACTTTTATTAGAGATTGAGTTTAAATTTTCCAAGATTGATTAAATTTTTGAAGGCAACTTTTTTTTTCAAACTTCAAACTGAAGCTATCAACCTTCGGCTTTCAGGGTGGCGGCAGGGTGGGCGCTGGGCGGTCGATTGCCAGGGGGGGAGGATTCGACCTCCCACCTTTACTTTCTTTATAAATGTTGCGTCGTAGTATGTATTGTAGGGTATGTATTGTAGGGTATTTATTGTAGGGTATGTATTGTATGGTATTTATTGTAGGGTATGTATTGTAGGGTATGTATTGTAGGGTATGTTATGTAGGGTATGTGTTGTAGGGTATGTATTGTAGGGTATTTATTGTAGGGTATGTATTGTAGGGTATTTATTGTAGGGTATGTTTTTTATGGTATTTATTGTAGGGTATGTATTGTAGGGTATGCATTGTAGGGTATGTATAGTAGGGTATGTTATGTAGGGTATGTATTGTAGGGTATTTATTGTAGGGTATGTATTCTATGGTATTTATTGTAGGGTATGTATTGTAGGGTATGTATTGTAGGGTATTTATTGTAGGGTATGTATTATAGGGTATGTTATGTAGGGTATGTGTTGTAGGGTATGTATTGTAGGGTATTCATTGTAGGGTATTTATTGTAGGGTATTTATTGTAGGGTATCTATTGTAGGGTATTTATTGTAGGGTTTGTATTGTAGGGTATGGATTGTAGGGTATGTATTGTAGGGTATGTATGTAGGGTGTGTATTGTAGGGTATGTATTGTAGGGTATGTATTGTAGGGTATGTATGCAGGGTATGTATTGTAGGGTATGTATTGTAGGGTATTTATTGTAGGGTATGTATTGTAGGGTATGTATCGTAGGGTATGTATTGTAGGGTATGTATTGTAGGGTATGTATTGTAGGGTATTTATTGTAGGGTATGTATTATAGGGTATGTTATGTAGGGTATGTGTTGTAGGGTATGTATTGTAGGGTATTCATTGAAGGGTATTTATTGTAGGGTATTTATTGTAGGGTATGTATTGTAGGGTATTTATTGTAGGGTTTGTATTTAGGGTATGGATTGTAGGGTATGTATTGTAGGGTATGTATGTAGGGTGTGTATTGTAGGGTATG
Organism: Sanderia malayensis; assembly: GCA_013076295.1. NCBI lineage: Eukaryota > Metazoa > Cnidaria > Scyphozoa > Semaeostomeae > Pelagiidae > Sanderia > Sanderia malayensis. Next base: position 11,939 of record RQOL01000328.1, read on the forward strand.
TATTGTAGGGTATGTATTGTAGGGTATGTATAGTAGGGTATGTATGTAGGGTATGTATTGTAGGGTATGTATTGTAGGGTATTTATTGTAGGGTATGTATTGTAGGGTATGTATCGTAGGGTATGTAATGTAGGGTATGTATTGTAGGGTATGTATTGTAAGGTATTCATTGTAGGGTATGTATTGTAGGGTATGTATTGTAGGGTGTGTATTGTAGGGTATGTATCGTAGGGTATGTATTGTAGGGTATGTATTGTAGGGTATGTATTGTAGGGTATGTATTATAGGGTATGTATTGTAGGGTATGTATTGTAGGGTATGTATTGTAGGGTATGTATCGTAGGGTATGTATCGTAGGGTATGTATGGTAGGGTATGTATTGTAGGGTTATGTATTGTAGGGTATGTATTGTAGGGTATCTATTGTAGGGTATGTATTGTAGGGTATATGTATGGTAAGGTATGTATTGTAGGGTATGTATTGTAGGGTATGTATTGTAGGGTATGTATTGTAGGGTATGTTATGTAGGCTATGTTATGTAGGCTATGTATTGTAGGCTATGTATTGTAGGCTATGTATTGTAGGGTATGTATTGTAAGGTATGTATCGTAAGGTATGTATCGTAGGGTATGTATCGTAGGGTATGTATTGTAGGGTATGTATTGTAGGGTATGCATTGTAGGGTATGTATTGTAAGGTATCTTTGGGTATGTATTGTAGGGTATGTATTGTAGGGTATGTAATGTAGGGTATGTATGTTTGTATGTATGTATGTATGTATGGGCATGAGCGGCAGCGAATGCAGCGCGCGCAGCGCGCCAACCACATTAAGCTTTGTTTACTTGACGGGCTCCGGGGAGGGAGCGAAGCGACCGAACCCGGCTCAGGTATGTATGTATGTATGTATGTATGTATGTATGTATGTATGTATGTATGTATGTATGTATGTATGTATGTATGTATGTATGTAGGTATGTATGTATGTATGTATGTATGTATGTATGTATGTATGTATGTATGTATGTATGTATGTATGGGCATGAGCGGTAGCGAATGCAGCGCGCGAAGCGCGCTAACCAGATTAAGCTTTGTTTACTTGAGGGGCTCCGGGGAGAGAGCGAAGCGACCGAACCCGGCTCATGTATGTATGCTTGTATGTATGTATGTATGTATGTATGGGCATGAGCGGGAGCGAATGCAGCGCGCGAAGCGCGCCAACCACATTAAACTTTTTGTACTTGACGGGCTCCGGGAAGCGAGCGTAGTGAGTGCCCCCGGCTAGTCTATATATAATAAAATGTGATCACACGTGACCAGGAGGAGCTCAACAAAGGGCTATTGTCTCCGGAACAATCGACGTTCGAAAAACAATGGGATCAAAGGAATTTCCTTGATATCATAAAGGCTTTTTTCCAGGGGGTCAATAAGGGTGCAAATTGGTATCAAAATGACCGCTGCAATGCGCTGATCACAGTAAAGTATGTGGCTAATTTCTACTCCAAATGGTTCGGGAGTTATGGCCAATTTTGTGTTCCGACTTTCCTGAAAGTTCCGAGGACGGAGTTAATGAGATGCAAAACGAGCATGGAGAAGCACGTGTTTTTTTGGTGAAAAGGGCGGCAAGTTGCTCCGGTTTAAGCGTGAATACGTGCCGGAAATCAATTGTAAAGACGTGTCAATTGTTGTCAGGACCTGTGGAGACAATTGGTGGACAATTATTTCAAGGTATTTCCTTTATTCAATTGTTTTTTGCTTTAAATAGCACGAGTTTTGTTTTGTTTAACCTCACGTTTTTCTGTCGGCTCGAGGGCCTAACCAAAACACGAAGACAATTTTGATTTTCTCGGGTCGTTCTTGGCCGATTTTCTCCATTTAAACTTTCGATAACTGTTTATTTACACGAGAACTAAAGTTATCTGGGGTTGTTTTTTTTGTTTTGTCGATTTTCCTCTGTTTTTGGACAGTTTTGGCCGAGTTTGGGTTTTGCTGCAAAACACGAAATTTTCAAGCAACACGCGTTTTTTTTGCATTCGCGAAACTTAATTTTTAACCTGCCAAAACTTTGTTTTTTTCACCCAAATACTTTCGATAAATGTTCGCCAAGCTATTAGCTTCATGTTGATTTTTTCCTGGGGTGTGTAGGACAAAAATTGGCCACGCTAATGTAATTTCAAAGTTGGTGACTCATGTTTGCAAAGCTGTTTTTTATAGGGGTTTGATTGCACGGCTATTTTTGATGAAGAAAATCATGTCTTGGACTTCAAAAATTTACAACTAAAATTGCGAAAAGCTTTTCATATGCACCCAAGTACTTTCGATATTTATTTGCCAAGGTATTAGCTTCATGCTGGTGTAATATGAGTTCAAATGGACAAATTTTGACCAAGTTAAGGGAATTTTTGTGTTCTTAAAGTTGGCTGATGAATAAATTTTTTCACGGCTTTTGTGATGGGCTGCACTAAATACTCTCTTAAAATTCAAAACAACACTGTTAAGAAATGTGAATATATTTATCGGATTCGCTGTTTCCTTAGCTACAGTTTGATATATTTTTTATTACAGATTGAGTTTAAATTTTCCAAGATTGATTAAATTTTTGAAGGCAACTTTTTTTTTTTAAACTTCACACTGAAGCTAGCAACTTTCGGAAGCGGTTTTCAGGGGGGCGGCGTTGGCGCGGGGCGGTCGCTTCGCAGGGGGGAAGATTCGACCTCCCACCTTTACTTTCTTTAGAAATGTGGCGTCCTGTGTATTGTAGGGTATGTATTGTAGGGTACGTTATGTAGGGTATGTATTGTAGGGTATGTATTGTAGGGTATATATTGTAGGGTATGTATTGTAGGGTATGTATTTTAGGGTATGTATCGTAGGGTATGTATCGTAGGGTATGTATCGTAGGGTATGTTGTAGGGTATGTATTGTAGGGTATGTATTGTAGGGTATGTATTGTAGGGTATGTATCGTAGGGTATGTATCGTAGGGTATGTATCGTATGGTATTTATTGTAGGGTATGTATCGTAGGGTATGTATCGTAGGGTATGTCTTGTAAGGTATGTCTTGTAGGGTATGTAATGTAGGGTATGTATTGTAGGGTATGTATTGTAGGGTATGTATTGTAGGGTATGTATTGTAAGATATGTATTGTAGGGTATGTATTGTAGGGTATGTATCGTAGGGTATGTATCGTAGGGTATATATCGTAGGGTATGTATTGTAGGGTATGTATTGTAGGGTATGTATTGTAGGGTATGTATCGTAGGGTATGTATCGTATGGTATGTATTGTAGGGTATGTATCGTAGGGTATGTATAGTAGGGTATGTATTGTAAGGTATGTATTGTAGGGTATGTATTGTAGGGTATGTATTGTAGGGTATGTATTTTAGGGTATGTATTGTAGGGTATGTATGTATGTATGGGCATGAGCGGTAGCGAATGCAGCGCGCGAAGCGCGCCAACCAGATTAAACTTTGTTTACTTGACGGGCTCCGGGGAGGGAGCGAAGCGACCGAACCTGGCTCATGTATGTATGTATGTATGTATGTATGTATGTATGTATGTATGTATGTATGTATGTATGTATGTATGTAGGTATGTATGTATGTAGGTATGTATGTATGTATGTATGTACGTATGGGCATGAGCGGGAGCGAATGCAGCGCACGAAGCGCACCAACCACATTAAACTTTTGTTGCTTGGGGGGCTCCGGGGAGGGAGCGTAGCGACCGGGCCCCCGGCTAGTCTCTATATAATAAAATGTGATCACATGTGACCCGGAGGGACCAAACAATGGGTCATTGTCTCCGGAACAATCGACGTTCGAAAAAACAATGGGATCAAAGGAATTTCCTTGATATCATAAAGGCTTTTTTTCTGGGGGTCAATAAGGGTGCAAATAGGTATCAAAATGATCGCTGCATTGCGCTGATCACAGTAAAGTATGTGGCTAATTTCTACTCCAAACGGTTCGGGAGTTATGGCCCATTTTGTGTTCCAACTTTCTAGAAAGTTCCGAGGACCGAGTTAATGAGATGCAAAACGAGCAGGGAGAAACACGTGTTTTTTCGGTTGAACGGGCCGCAAGTTGCTCGGGTTTAAACGTAAATACCTGCCGGAAATCAATTGTAAAGACGTGTCAATTGTTGTCAAGACCTGTGGAGACAATTGGTGGACAATTATTTCAAGGTATTTCCTTTATTCAATTGTTTTTTTGCTTTAAATAGCACAAGTTTTGTTTTGTTTAACCTCACGTTTTTCTTTCGGCTCGAGGGCCTAACCAAAACACGAAGACAATTTTGATTTTCTCGGGTCGTTCTGGGCAGATTTTCTCCATTTAAACTATCGAAAACTGTTTATTTACACAAGAACTAAAGTTATATGGCTTTGTTTTTTTTGTTTTGTCGATTTTCTTCTGTTTTTGGACAGTTTTGGCCGAGTTTGGGTTTTGCTGGAAAACACGAAATTTTCATGCCACACGCGTGTGTTTTGCATTCGCGAAAATTAATTTTTAACCTGCCAAAACTTTGTTTTTTTCACCCAAATACTTTCGATAAATGTTCGCCAAGCTATTAGCTTCATTTTGATATTTTCGTGGGGTGTGTAGGACAAAAATTGGGCACGCTCATTTAATTTCAAAGCTGGTGAATCGTGTTTTAAATGCTATTTTTTCACGGGTTTGATTTCACGGCTACTTTTGATGAAGAAAATCATGCCTTGGACTTCGAAAATGTACAACTAAAATTGCGAAAAGCATTTCAAATGCACCCAATTACTTTGGATACGTATTCGCCAAGGTAGCAGCTTCATGTTGGTGTAATTTGAGTTAAATGGACGACCAAGTTAGGGAAATTTTTGTGTTTTTAAAGTTGGCTGATGAAAAATTTTTCACGGCTTTTGTGTTTCTGCAGTAAACAGGCCCTGGAAATTCAAAACAACATTTTTAAGAAATCTAATTTTTAATCGGATTCGCTGTTTTCTTAGCTACAGTTTGATATATTTTATTGCAGATTGAGTTTAAATTTTCCAGGATGATTAATTTTTGAAAGGAACTAATTTTCTCAAACTTCACAGTGAAGGAAAAGCAGGTCTTGAGCTTCAAAACTAACCAACTAAATTTGTGAAAAGCAATTCATATGCACCCAAGTACTTTCGATATTATTCGCCAAGGTATTACCTTCATGTTGGTGTAATTTGAGTTCAAATGGACTAATTTTGACCAAGTTAGGGAAATTTTTGTGTTTTGAAGTTGGCTGATGAAAAAATTTCTCACGGCTTTTGTGTTCTTTGCAGTAAACAGGCCCGAAACTCAACAACACTTTTTAAGAAATCTAATTGCTTTAATCGGATTCGCTGTTTTCTTAGCTACAGTTTGATATATATTTTATTGCAGATTGGTTTAAATTTTCCAGGATGGATTATATTTTTGATAGGAACTAATTTTCTCAAACCTCCACATGAAGGAAAAGCAGGTCTTGAACTTCAAAACTAACCAACTAAATTTGTGAAAAGCAATTCATATGCACCCAAGTACTTTCGATACTTATTCGCCAAGGTATTACCTTCATGTTGGTGTAATTTGAGTTCAAATGGACTAATTTTGACCAAGTTAGGGAAATTTTTGTGTTTGAAAGTTGGCTGATGAAAAAATTTTCTCACGGCTTTTGTGTTCTCTTGCAGTAACAGGCCCGAAAACTCAAAACAACATTTTTAAGAAATCTAATTGCTTTAATCGGATTCGCTGTTTTCTTAGCTACAGTTTGATATATATTTTATTGCAGATTGAGTTTAATTTTCCAGGATGGATTATATTTTTGATAGGAACTAATTTTCTCAAACTCACAGTGAAGGAAAAGCAGGTCTTGAGCTTCAAAAACTAACCAACTAAATTTGTGAAAAGCAATTCATATGCACCCAAGTACTTTCGATACTTATTCGCCAAGGTATTACCTTCATGTTGGGTGTAATTTGAGTTCAAATGGACTAATTTTGACCAAGTTAGGGAAATTTTTGTGTTTTGAAAGTTGGCTGATGAAAAATTTTCTCACGGCTTTTGGTTTTCTCGCAGTAAACAGGCCCTGGAAATTCAAAACAACATTTTAAGAAATCTAATTGCTTTAATCGGATTCGCTGTTTTCTTAGCTACAGTTTCATATATTTTTATTGCAGATTGAGTTTAAATTTTCCAGGATGGATTATATTTTTGAAGGAACTAATTTTCTCAAATCACAGTGAAGGAAAAGCAGGTCTTGAGCTTCAAAACTAACCAACTAAATTTGTGAAAAGCAATTCATATGCACCCAAGTACTTTCGATACTTATTCGCCAAGGTATTACCTTCATGTTGGTGTAATTTGAGTTCAAATGGACTAATTTTGACCAAGTTAGGGAAATTTTTGTGTTTTGAAAGTTGGCTGATGAAAAAAATTTCTCACGGCTTTTGGTTTCTTGCAGTAAACAGGCCCTGGAAAATCAAACAACATTTTTAAGAAATCTAATTCTTTAATCGGATTCGCTGTTTTCTTAGCTACAGTTTGATATATATTTTATTGCAGATTGAGTTTAAATTTCCAGGATGGATTATATTTTTGAAGGAACTAATTTTCTCAACTCACAGTGAAGGAAAAGCAGGTCTTGAGCTTCAAAACTAACCAACTAAATTTGTGAAAGCAATTCATATGCACCCAAGTACTTTCGATATTATTCGCCAAGGTATTACCTTCATGTTGGTGTAATTTGAGTTCAAATGGACTATTTTGACCAAGTTAGGGAAATTTTTGTGTTTTGAAAGTTGGCTGATGAAAAATTTTCTCACGGCTTTTGTGTTCTCTGCAGTAAACAGGCCCGGAAATCAAAACAACATTTTTAGAAATCTAATTGCTTTAATCGGATTCGCTGTTTTCTTAGCTACAGTTTGATATATATTTTATTGCAGATTGAGTTTAAATTTTCCAGGATGGATTATATTTTTGATAGGAACTAATTTTCTCAAACTCACAGTGAAGGAAAAGCAGGTCTTGAACTTCAAAACTAACCAACTAAATTGTGAAAAGCAATTCATATGCACCAAGTACTTTCGATACTTATTCGCCAAGGTATTACCTTCATGTTGGTGTAATTTGAGTTCAAATGGACTAATTTTGACCAAGTTAGGGATATTTTTGTGTTTTGAAAGTTGGCTGATGAAAAATTTTCTCACGGCTTTTGTGTTCTCTGCAGTAAACAGGCCCTGAAAACTCAAAACAACATTTTTAAGAAATCTAATTGCTTTAATCGGATTCGCTGTTTTCTTAGCTACAGTTTCATATATATTTTATTGCAGATTGAGTTTAAATTTCCAGATGGACTATATTTTGATAGGAACTAATTTTCTCAAACTTCACAGTGAAGGAAAAGCAGGTCTTGAGCTTCAAAACTAACCAACTAAATTTGTGAAAAGCAATTCATATTGCACCCAAGTACTTTCGATACTTATTCGCCAAGGTATTACCTTCATGTTGGTGTAATTTGAGTTCAAATGGACTAATTTTGACCAAGTTAGGGGAAATTTTTGTGTTTTGAAAGTTGGCTGATGAAAAAATTTTCTCACGGCTTTTGTGTTTTCTCGCAGTAAACAGGCCCTGGAAATTCAAAACAACATTTTTAAGAAATCTAATTGCTTTAATCGGATTCGCTGTTTTCTTAGCTACAGTTTGATATATATTTTATTGCAGATTGATTTAAATTTTCCAGGATGGATATATTTTTGATAGGAACTAATTTTCTCAAACTCACAGTGAAGAAAAGCAGGTCTTGAGCTTCAAAACTAACCAACTAAATTTGTGAAAAGCAATTCATATGCACCCAAGTACTTTCGATACTTATTCGCCAAGGTATTACCTTCATGTTGGTGTAATTTGAGTTCAAATGGACTAATTTGACCAAGTTAGGGAAATTTTTGTGTTTTGAAAGTTGGCTGATGAAAAAATTTTCTCACGGCTTTTGTGTTTTCTGGCAGTAAACAGGCCCTGGAATTTCAAAACAACATTTTTAACAAATCTAATTGCTTTAATCGGATTCGCTGTTTTCTTAGCTACAGTTTGATATATATTTTATTGCAGATTGAGTTTAAATTTTCCAGGATGGATTATATTTTTGATAGGAACTAATTTTCTCAAACTTCACAGTGAAGGAAAAGCAGGTCTGAGCTTCAAAACTAACCAACTAAATTTGTGAAAAGCAATTCATATGCACCCAAGTACTTTCGATACTTATTCGCCAAGGTATTACCTTCATGTTGGTGTAATTTGAGTTCCAATGGACTAATTTTGACCAAGTTAGGGAAATTTTTGTGTTTTGAAAGTTGGCTGATGAAAAAATTTTCTCACAGCTTTTGTGTTCTCTTGCAGTAAACAGGCCCCGAAAACTCAAAACAACATTTTTAAGAAATCTAATTACTTTAATCGGATTCGCTGTTTTCTTAGCTACAGTTTGATATATATGTTATTGCAAATTGAGTTTAAATTTTCCAGGATGGATTATATTTTTGATAGGAACTAATTTTCTCAAACTTCACAGTGAAGGAAAAGCAGGTCTTGAACTTCAAAACTAACCAACTAAATTTGTGAAAGCAATTCATATGCACCCAAGTACTTTCGATATTATTCGCCAAGGTATTACCTTCATGTTGGTATAATTTGAGTTCAAATGGACTAATTTTGACCAAGTTATGGAAATTTTTGTGTTTTGAAAGTTGGCTGATGAAAAAATTTTCTCACGGCTTTTGTGTTCTCTTGCAGTAAACAGGCCCCGAAAACTCAAAACAACATTTTTAAGAAATCTAATTGCTTTAATCGGATTCGCTGTTTTCTTAGCTACAGTTTGATATATATTTTATTGCAGATTGAGTTTAAATTTTCCAGGATGGATTATATTTTTGATAGGAACTAATTTTCTCAAACCTCACAGTGAAGGAAAAGCAGGTCTTGAACTTCAAAACTAACCAACTAAATTTGTGAAAAGCAATTCATATGCACCCAAGTACTTTCGATGCTTATTCGCCAAGGTATTACCTTCATGTTGGTGTAATTTGAGTTCAAATGGACTAATTTTGACCAAGTTAGGGATATTTTTGTGTTTTGAAAGTTGGCTGATGAAAAAATTTGCTCACGGCTTTTGTGTTCTCTTGCAGTAAACAGGCCCTGAAAACTCAAAACAACATTTTTAAGAAATCTAATTGCTTTAATCGGATTCGCTGTTTTCTTAGCTACAGTTTGATATATATTTTATTGCAGATTGAGTTTAAATTTTCCAGGATGGACTACATTTTTGATAGGAACTAATTTTCTCAAACTTCATAGTGAAGGAAAAGCAGGTCTTGAGCTTCAAAACTAACCAACTAAATTTGTGAAAAGCAATTCATATGCACCCGAGTACTTTCGATACTTATTCGCCAAGGTATTACCTTCATGTTGGTGTAATTTGAGTTCAAATGGACTCATTTTGACCAAGTTAGGGAAATTTTTGTGTTTTGAAAGTTGGCTGATGAAAAAATTTTCTCACGGCTTTTGTGTTTTCTCGCAGTAAACAGGCCCTGGAAATTCAAAACAACATTTCTAGGAAATCTAATTGCTTTAATCGGATTCGCTGTTTTCTTAGCTACAGTTTCATATATATTTTATTGCAGATTGAGTTTAAATTTTCCAGGATGGATTATATTTTTGAAAGGAACTAATTTTCTCAAACTTCACAGTGAAGGAAAAGCAGGTCTTGAGCTTCAAAACTAACCAACTAAATTTGTGAATAGCAATTCATGTGCACCCAAGTACTTTCGATACTTATTCGCCAAGGTATTACCTTCATGTTGGTGTAATTTGAGTTCAAATGGACTAATTTTGACCAAGTTAGGGAAATTTTTGTGTTTTGAAAGTTGGCTAATGAAAAAATTTTCTCACGGCTTTTGTGTTTTCTCGCAGTAAACAGGCCCTGGAAATTCAAAACAACATTTTCAGGAAATCTAATTGCTTTAATCGGATTCGCTGTTTTCTTAGCTACAGTTTCATATATATTTTATTGCAGATTGAGTTTAAATTTACCAGGATGGATTATATTTTTGAAAGGAACTAATTTTCTCAAACTTCACAGTGAAGGAAAAGCAGGTCTTGAGCTTCAAAACTAACCAACTAAATTTGTGAATAGCAATTCATATGCACCCAAGTACTTTCGATACTTATTCGCCAAGGTATTACCTTCATGTTGGTGTAATTTGAGTTCAAATGGACTAATTTTGACCAAGTTAGGGAAATTTTTGTGTTTTGAAAGTTGGCTGATGAAAAAATTTTCTCACGGCTTTTGTGTTTTCTCGCAGTAAACAGGCCCTGGAAATTCAAAACAACAATTTTAAGAAGTCTAATTGCTTTAATCGGATTCGCTGTTTTCTTAGCTACAGTTTCATATATATTTTATTGCAGATTGAGTTTAAATTTTCCAGGATGGATTATATTTTTGAAAGGAACTGATTTTCTCAAACTTCACAGTGAAGGAAAAGCAGGTCTTGAGCTTCAAATCTAACCAACTAAATTTGTGAAAAGCAATTCATATGCACCCGAGTACTTTCGATACTTATTCGCCAAGGTATTACCTTCATGTTGGTGTAATTTGAGTTCAAATGGACTAATTTGGACCAAGTTAGGGATATTTTTGTGTTTTGAAAGTTGGCTGATGAAAAAATTTGCTCACGGCTTTTGTGTTCTCTTGCAGTAAACAGGCCCTGAAAACTCAAAACAACATTTTTAAGAAAACTAATTGCTTTAATCGGATTCACTGTTTTCTTAGCTACTGTTTGATATATATTTTATTGCAGACTGAGTTTAAATTTTCCAGGATGGACTATATTTTTGATAGGAACTAATTTTCTCAAACTTCACAGTGAGGGAAAAGCAGGTCTTGAGCTTCAAATCTAACCAACTAAATTTGTGAAAAGCAATTCATATGCACCCGAGTATTTTCGATACTTATTCCCCAAGGTAGTACCTTCATGTTGGTGTAATTTGAGTTCAAATGGACTGATTTTGACCAAGTTAGGGAAATTTTTGTGTTTTGAAAGTTGGCTGATGAAAAAATCTTCTCACGGCTTTTGTGTTCTCTTGCAGTAAACAGGCCCTGAAAACTCAAAACAAAGTTTTTAAGAAATCTAATTGCTTTAATCGGATTCGCTGTTTTCTTAGCT